>JAWDEX010188628.1:0-13041 GCA_035221805.1 Trichilia hirta | reverse complement strand
GTATCTAAGAAAATTTTTCAAAAAAATTAAGATTATAATTTGTCATATCTTATTATTATATGAAGAGAATAACTAGAATTAAAATTTATCATATTTTATGCCATATAATGATGATGACTAAAATTAAAATTCATTTTATTTTATCCCACAAAACAATATGACTAAAATTAAAAATTTAACGTAGTTTATTCTATATGACAATGATGACTTGAAATTAAAAATTTATCATGCTTTATTCTACATGACGATGATTACTGAAATTAAAAATTCGTCATACTTTATTTCATATGACGATGACGATTAAAATTCATTATATTTTATCCCACACGATGATGATATTTGGAATTAAATTTTAATGTTCTTTATCTCACATGACGGTAATGATTAGAATTGAAAATTTGACGTGTTTTATTTCATATGACAATTTGACTGAAATTAAAAATTTGTTATATTTTATCTTATACGATGATGATATTTAGAATTAAAATTTGATGTGCTTTATCTCATACGATAATGATGACTAAAATTTAAAATTTGACATGATTTATCATATACAATGATGATGATTGAAATTAAAAATTCATTGTGCTTTATCTTACATGACAATAATGACTGAAATGAAAAATTTGTTGTATTTTATCCTTCACAACAATGATATTTGGAATTAAAATTCAATGCATTTTATCCCATACGATGATAATAACTTGAATTAAAAATTGAATGTATTTTATCCCAAATAAAGCTAGCGATTGAAAATTTAATGTACTTTATCCCATAAAACGATAATTATTAGAACTGAAATGTAACTTACTTTATCACACACAACAATAATGATTAAAATTAAAATTTGACATGCTTTATTCTGCACAATAATGATGAATAAAATTAAAAATTTGACATACTTTATTCCATATTACATTGATGATTAAAATTAAAAATTTTTATGTATTTTATTTCACATGATGATAATGGTTGGAATTCAAATTTGATGTGCTTTAAATTACCAAATGAGATTTGAATCATTCAAGGTACAAATTTATCTTCAAGCTTTCTAACAAATTCAGATAGTTTCTTGAAACTTTAATACAAATTAGTCTAAAGAAAAAATGTCAAAATTTATAAGGTAAAAAATGTTCTAATCTGTAATTCCATTATCGAAAGAAACTAATGTTGATTTTAAAATAATACATAATTTTATTTTAAGAAATAAAATGATTAATAAAATAATATAAAGTTTAATAAAATATAGAATTAGAAATATGAAGTTTAATTAAAAAAAGTGCCTACTTTATTTTGAATAATGTTATTTCTTTCATCTGTATATAATAGAATGTTTCTAGTATAAAAATCTAATAAAAGATCTCGTATGAAGTCTTCATTCTTAGTTTCTGACACTTGTTTGAAAAAAATATATATAACACTCATTTTTCAAATTAAGGGCAATTTTGTTATTTTATCCCTTAGGGGTATTTTTGTTATTTTATAAAATTTATATTTAGATGCTTATTTTCCCTTTTTAGTTGATTTATTAACTCTATATTAGCTTAATTAGTGATCTAAAAGGATTCGAGGAAGATTTAATGCAATTAGAAAATTTTAGTCATAAGGTTTCTTTTGCGTACCTAAGCTTTAAGTGTAAATATCTCTAAATTATAAAATCAAATTTGTAATAAGTTTGTTTTTGATAAAAATAGATAGATTTAAAATTTTATAGAATCAAATTTTAGATAAATCGAAGTTCGAACGAGAGAGAAATAAAGTCACAAAGTAGAAAGTAAAAAACTTGGACTATATAGAATGCCTCGCTACAATTAAGAAATTTCCTACTACAGCAAAAAAGCAGCCTGCTATAGCGAGGTAAGCCACTGCAGTGAGATATTTCTCATTGCAGCGGGAATGAACTCGTTGCAGCAAGCCTGGTCCCCTTCTGTGCAACTTACCTTTAAATGTAAATTTTCATTCATAGGAAAGTTTGATTGACAAGCTATTTTTTTTCAATAAAAGCTAATGAAATAAGAATTCTATTGAAATAAATTTCAACCAATTTTGGATTAAACTAGAAGATAACTAAAGACACCGAGTAAGAGGTACAAAATCAATCCTTAAGCCATTAGAAATAAAATTTTCACTTTTATCCCTTTCTTATTTTCTCTTTATTCTTAATCTATAAGGGCAATATTAACTTTTTATCTCTATTATAAATGATTCCCAATCCAAAATCATTCTTCTTCTTTTTCTTCTTTTGCTTTTCACCCGTAGCCTACTTATCCTCTTTTTTTCTCTCTAAACAAAAATTTCTCTCACTAAGAACTCAAATTTCTTTAAATTTCTCACTTAAATTAGCTCTTTTTCATCATTCTTGAGCTTTTTACTCTATTAATTTCAAGTTTTAACCATCATTTGAGGAGTTAAAAGAGAAATAAAAGCTAGAGTTTATGGAAAATTTTAGGAATTTCTATTTTGAGCAACAATTGGATAGAAATTCAGTTTTTTCACGTTACAATAATCTTTTAGTAAGATTTCTGACTAGCTTTAAATTTAAATTGTATTTTAAATAAAAATTAAGGATTAGAGTTTTTAAGTTTAGAAAATATTAGAATTTAGGCTTAAATTTGGTCAAATTAGATATGCATTTGAAGAATTAATTTAGAAATTATGAAATAAGAAGGTAGAATGATTTAAATTAAGGTTTGAATAAAAAATAAGATGAAATTACTATTTATAATTACTATTTATAATTACTATTCATCTAAATGTAGATTTCTTTAAAAGTTATTGCTTAATTATTAGACTCGCATTTGAATAAGGTTTGAAAGTTATATAAATAACTATGGAGTTTTAAATGGTAGAAAATTAGACAAATAGCTGAAATCATTCAAAAAGTTAGATACCTTATAGATTTCATTTACTACTTTTTAAAATAAAGAATTTGATAAGTTCATTATTATTTATATTATATAGGCTCTAAGAATCTACACGACGAGGTTGTGGGATATGAGAATTAAAAAGAGTGGATACCCTTTCCCAAGGTGATTGGATTTGCTTTCATTTCTTTTCACATTTCATAAAGTCATTCTTTTAAATACTAAAATATAATTTATACATTATGAGTTGAATATTTTGAAGGCGATGGATTTATTGTTGTGGTAAAGATTAAGAAAAGGTCTTTTTATTTGTGATTTATGAATTGATGATTTTGCAATATTGATAATGATTTATTTAAAAGGCCAGAGGCCGATTTTATTTTTATATATTGATATTGTTATGTAAACTTTGATGATTTATATATTGTAATATTCGATACATTATTTTCATGCATGATAGTTTTATGTTGATTTTAGATCGAAAAGCCATTGTTATGAATTTGATTTGATATATGATATGGAAGCCAAGGAAGCTATGGCCATGAGGACCAAAATTATAGCTATAAAAAAAAAAAAGTAGCCTAGAGATAGACCTTTAGAGAGGTCGCCTAGGTGACTGAGTAATTTAGTGGGGTCAATATAAAAGAGGTGATATATTATTTGTGATGAAGTGGGCCATTAGGCAAAAATATAGATAATAGTCATGTGTAGATACAAGACTACTCTAAGCTAACGTCAGTGGTAGCCTAATTTTACACTAAAATCATGCATTCATTTTTTATTAGTATATAAATAAATTTTTTATAAAATCTTATGTTAAAAATTTATTCTAAATAAAATTATTTTAAAAAATTCATTCATACAAATGGTTATTCTACTTTACTGTTCTCTTTTATTAATTTCCTTTTTAAGGCACAGGAAAACTTTTCCCATCAAATATATAAAATATAATTTCATAATATTTTATAGTCGTGTAACGGATGTCAAGAGAACATAACTGGACTCAATCCAGGCTGTCTGGGGGACCTAATTTGGTACCAAGTCCAAATAACCAAAAATAATTGCAAATTGCACTTGCTTGCCTCTACAAGAATGTTTGGTTAACCATAATATCAAGATATTGTGTGTATTTTTATTTACACCACATACACGCTCCATCACTTACCCTTGAGCCACTAATATAAAATTAAAAAAAAAAAAGAAGAAGTGTGGCTTATTATATTATAGGGGTATTTTTATTATCCAAAAATAATTAAAAAAAATCCAAATTGACCTCATTTTATTCATTTTCATAAATATTTGTTTCATTAGTCTTGTTAAATTGATCCCAGTTTATCTTATTGTACATACAATTGTTTCATCACTCGATTATATTTGTGTAAGGTTATCAATTATTCTGATCACTTATCTTTTTTTATAAAAATAAAATTTTCACTATAAAAATCAAATGATGTATAATTATAAAAATCTCGTTTTGGTTATAAAAAAATTAAACTGTTTTGAAGTTAAATTTGTTGTACTTAACTAATTTGAGCGCGGTGAATGCATCCGTTGAAGACCAATGTCTGTAATAATTTCAAATTTTTATTATTTAAAATAAAATATTAAAATTTTATTTTCTAACCTAAATTCCTTAAATTAAGATGCACATACAAATTAATAAATGTGCCTTCTTTGATGTCTTTGCCGGAGTCATGCTGACGTCATGACACAGTAATGTTTAACTTTGAATCAATCTATTTATGCATTTATTTTGGTGTTATTTGATTTTGATCTAGTATATTTGTATATTTAAAAAATAAATTATTTTATTTTGCGCTAATACATTTACATATTTATTTATATTATTTTATTTTAATTTATTTTAAATTTTAAGTTTTTTATTATTTTAAATAATCCAACAATTAATAATAGAAAGTATTCATATATAAAAATCTCCTTTGAATCCCAAGCATCAGAATTTTCTTCCTATTTTTTTAATTTATATTTGCTTAAAATCATAAAACCTGATAAGGGTAAAGTGGATGCTTAGAAATTTTTTTAGAACCAATCTTTTTAAAGAGAACATGTTAGTAATTCCATAAATTAATTTATTGTATTTCATTTTTTTTATTTTATATTTTTTTTAATTAACTTTCAAGTTTAATTACCACCATATTTTTTGTAGTCATTATTTTTTTGAATATCACGAAATTATGAGCCTTTATCATGAAATATAACTATTAAATTAAAAAAAATTTCTTATTTGCAAAAGATATATCTGATTTTCAATAATTTTTATGGTTAAATAATCACTCTAAAGTAATTTTAAGATTAAAAGTTATAGTCGAAACTTTCATTAATAAGAAAATCACAAAACTTTATATTATAATCAAGGTCTTTATTGTTTAAGAAAATTTTAAAATTTAATGTCATAATTAAGATTTTTATTGATTTGATAATTAACGAGATCTTAAAATTTTGCATTATAATTGAAAGTTAGCATTATGGTTAAAATATTTATTACGTCATGGTTAAGATTTTCGTTGATAATATCTTAAAATTTTATGTTATAATTAAGATTTTTTTTTATATGTTTAAATCAATGAGTTTATGAGTTTATGTTATCCCATATTTGTTTGGTTTCTAACTTATGAAAAATTCTCATAATCTCAAATATTTTTCTAAATAGAACGAAAGAGAGAATACGGTAAGAAGTGAGTTGGAGGAATTGTTTTTATAAGCTAATATGATTTTATTGAAATACCCTTCATGGTAATAGATGTTGAATGAAAATAAGGATGAAGCGAGGAGATTTATGAGAAGTTGTAAATATTTTTTCTCTACTTATGATTTTCACAAATCTCAACAAAGATTTATGAAAAATATCATGTATTTTATATTGTAATTTATATAAGTATTTATTAATTAGTTACAAAAAAAAAATTAAATAAAATAAAAGACTACCTTCGTTTCCCTTCTAAATGGCAACCCTAAATTTTTTAATTAGCTCATTTATTAGTTTTTAATTATAAAAGAGTGATTTAAGTTAATTCTTTTTTTGACGCTCACTTATATTCAATTTTAAAGTGGATAAAATAACTAAAAATATATTCAAACTCTGTTAGTAAGAAAGAAATTACAAAAGACAATATATAATAATAATAATAATAATAATAATAATAATAATAATATTTTTTTAATTAAATATTTTTAAGGCATCTTAGAATTAATAGGATAAGTGATAATAGCTAACATGTTAGTTTTTGAATTGACCAGCAATATTAGTGTCAAAGATTAATTTTGCCACCATGAATTGAATTCAAATAATAATAAAAAATAAAATTTAATGTTTTATGGATAATAAATAATTTCGTAAATCACTCAAATTAAAAAAAAAAATGATGACAATTTTTTTACCATTATGAAAAATGATATGGGTTTCAAAACTCTGTTCTATCAGCTTGAAGGGTCATTATATTAAATATAAATTTTAATAAAAGTTAATGTTAATTATAATATTATTTGTGAATCCCAATAAAAAATGGCTTTTTTTATAAGCCTCCAACTCATTATTAATTATCATTTACTTTTGTAGTACCATTAATATGAGAATAAGATTAATCTTAGAAGTAAACCTTTATTCTATTTCGTTATCAAAATGGTTAAGAATACCACACACTTCATTATAACAAAACATATAATCCAAATTAAGTCAATTGCGTATATGATATATAGCAACAAGGTTCGTAAGATTTCCCAATGCAATAACCTGCATGCATATCGATTTGGTCACCTTGTTTGTCAACAAATTCATGATCCTTGACTTATTTGACATTCACAGCAAACATCATTCTGACAGATTGTCAATTATCCGACCATGTTATCGGTCGAAAATTATAGCCAGTGGCAGCTTGCTTGCCGTACAAGGGAACAATGTACGGGGCTTTTGGCGATCCGACGTTGGTTGCCGTTTTTTCTGACAGTTGTGAAGGCTGCTATCATAAAAGTTAATTTAATTTAAATTGATCAAATAAAATTAAATAAAATATGAATTTAATTTATTATAAAAATATAAATTTTTTATGAATAAAAATTAAAATTTAATTTTTAATTAATGATAAGTCAAATAAAAATAAATAATAAATTATTCAAGTATTTATAATTTTTTATACTTGTTAAGTTATAATTTTTATATTTAAATATAAATAAGACTTTATATTGACATCTCGTTATCAGAAAAATTGCGTGAACGATCAAAAAATTTTTTTATGAAAATTTTAGTACTTAAAACTTGAAAAATTTATAATCATATAATTAATAAAAAATTAATTTTATAACATAAATTAGTATGTTTTGCATTAATATTTTTTTAATAATTTAATATAAATATTTCTTAAATTTATGACATTATTTATCAATTATGAATAATCCAATAACAAAAAGACGTAGAAAGTATCCAACGGGCAAAATATACGAACTCACTCTATGAACATGGGTTTTCTCAATGACTTTTGGATCCTATGCACCAATCATCCTTTTTTATGTAAGGGATGATATGTATCATACAACCCACTTATCCTTTAATAACTGTTTTATATCATATATATATATGAGACTGTCAGTACAGATCTGAGTTATATATAAAGTAAAAAATTTATAGTTAAATAATAATAATAAATCTATATACCTCTTTGGTTGCCAAGAAACCAGTGAAGGAAAAATAATGTACCCTGAAAAAATGATTTGACGAAGAAGAAGAAGCCAATGAAGGGAAAGCAAAAGGAGGAGTCGCAGCAATGAGAAAGCCATGGTAGAAGAGCTCTTGCGATGATTATGCATGGTAAAATAATACATGGAATGAATGATGGGAAAGTAAGTGAATATGTATGGATGCAGTCGATCGCATAAGTCGGGTTCATCATATTCCTAAAAAGGTGAACAAACCAAATTTTATAATCTGCACCCTTCATAAAATAATATACTTTAGCTTTATGAAAATATAAGCACCAATGATCAAATTATCTTTTATCTAATAAAATATGTGAGAGTAAAATTTTCAATTATTATTACAATCTTGATAAATACAAGTTTCTACTATCTTCATTACTTTTAATAATTTAAATTTAACTAATAATTATTTAATATTGATATGATCATTATACTAGTTTGGTTCAATTTGCAATCATTAAATATAATATTTAAATTTAAATTTATTATATTTATTATTTATAATAATTTATAGTATTTAATATAATAATTAATGATAATTTTTGTTAATGATTATTTGATTTGACGAGGTTTTTATAATACAATTCTTGTAATACTCTTTCCTTTATTTTATACTGCTTTCATTTGTTTTCTTTCTTCTAAATTGGGAGAATAATCTTTATTACATTCTCTTCATGGTAATGAATTCCATATCTTTACAAGAAAAAAAGTTTATATGTAATGATGAGAGAGTTCTATATAAATAAATTATATTAATATATTATTATTAATGTGCATAGGATTTAAACTTTGTCATCCCACATCTCTTTCTGACAAAGAAGACAACGTATATGAACTAGACCCACAAATCATGACCGAGGAAGGATACAAGCCAGACCGCTGCTTAGTATGAAAGATGCTAGCAAATAACCATATCGACAGGGAAGGCTTCAACGCAGCTATATTGACACAGGGAGACGACATATATAAACTAGACCCAAAAATCTTGATCGATGAACGATACAAGCCAGACCACTGCTTAGTTGGAAAGGTGCTAGCAAATAAACGTATCAACAGGATAGGCTTCAAAGCAGCTAAATTGACGCAGGGAGGGGATGCCCAAAGCACCCTTACTCCCTTATACTCGCAGGAAAATCAGCTTGCTTACGGATAGGCCCACTTTTATTTATACAGCCCTTCACCGCCTTTTTTTTAACGGATACGAGAGTATATATTTTACCCATAAATATCTTCGTCGTACCCTAGTTTGTAAAATTATTACACTTTGAAATTTATTTGATGGCCTACTGAACTTCCGTTGCGGCAGAGTACGCAGAGAAGGACCTCTTTTCCAACTAATACGAGAGGAAATCTTTTACTCGCAGAAGTTCTCGTCGTACTGTCTTACCTGTTAAGAGTCTACAATGAGACTTTATACTTTCTTTTTCTGATAAGAGTCTACAAATTTGCAAGATTTTAGGACCCGCTCGACAGCCCACCAATATCTCCAACCACAATTAGAATATTTGAAGGAGAAAAGTGGTGCCTGACATGTACTCTTTCCTCTTTAGGCTCCCCAAAAAATCGGCTTGTCCAGGAAGAGACTCGTCTAATTATATACCCAATTACCCTCTTTAGGCCCTCAAAAAACCGGCTTGCGTAAGGAGAGACTCGTGCCTGATTTATAGTTAACTACCGTACCTTTTGTCACATTAAACATTCATATCATACTCCTCTGTTTGAAGTTAGAGTACTCGAGTAAGAAGCTACTAATTCTGATACCATCAGTCGCAGTAAGGAGTGCCCAAAATGCAACCTTATGCATTTAATCTTCTAGAAAAACTGGCTTGCCTAAAGAGAGGCCCACTCCTGATTATATAACTCTTTTGGAGTTATCCTTTCAACCATTTTGGAGACAACACGATCATTTTCTGGTTTGCGTCGAAGATCGGCAAAATCAATGTTGAACAGTAACCCGTGTAGTTTGGAAAAGGCACTGATGACTCTTGGAAACCAGAGGGGAAGGGAGACATTCACAATATTGAGTTAAAAAAGGGAGTGTCTTGGGTTCCGATTCATAATATACCCATTGCGTGGACGAACAGGAAGATGGGAATGCAACTGGGTGGTAAGGTGGGGGGAAGTGGAGGATGTGGATGTGGGACACACTGGAGAGTGTCTTGGGCCCTTTTACGGATACGAATTAGAATAGTTATTATGAAAACATTGAGACGAGGGCTGGGTGTTCGTATAGGTGAGGAATCAGATTGTCCAGTTATACCATTGAAATATGAACGTCTTCCAGATTTTTGCTTTGCATGTAGGCACTTTGGTTATGTTTTGAAAGATTGCAGCCAAATGGAGAATCAAACCACAGTAGAAAGGCAAGAACAGGGACTAAAATGTGATAGTCGCATTAGAGCTTCCCCTCCAAGCAGAAAAACCAGCTCAGATATAAAGAATTGTATGTGATTACTAAACAACTATTACACGTCTTCTGATCCCACCACAATAGTAATTCAAGAAGCAGTAGAGCATTTCAGTCTACGGGATTACCGCAGATCAAAATTTCTAGCTTGACAGAGACTATTCGGCGGAAGAAATCAGAATGGCTTTGTTTCAGATGATTCTATAAAAGCTCCTAGTCCCGATAGGCTCCCAACAGGTTTTTTACCAGAAGAACTGGAGTGCAGTTGGTAGTTCAATTATCGGCACATACCTTCATATTCTAAATGGGAGCAACATCTTGTCCAACCCGAACAAAACCACATTGCTCTGATTCCCAAAATAAACCTTCAAGTAAGATGATAAGCTTATGCAATGTAATTTATAAGATAGTAGCTAAAGCTCCATATCAAACGGGCTGAAAAGCATTAATCTCGCCGAGTCCAACTGCATTTGTGTCGGGTCGTTTAATCACAGTTAATGTTATATTATAGGTTATTAATGCCTTCATAAAATCGGAAATCGAAGAGTGGAAAGGAAAGGCCAAGTAGCTCTTAAATTAGACATAAGTAAGGCTCATGAGAGGATCAAGTGGAAGGTTTTGGCTGCTACAATGGAAAAATTGAGCTTCTTGTATCTTTGGGTGGAGAGAATGAAGAATTATGTGAGTACAACCACGTTTCGGTGCTTATCGATGATGAAGAAAAAGGAAGCAGAACGCCAAGTAGGAGTCATAGACAAGGTTATCCGCTTTCCCTGTCTCCCTTTTCTTCGTTCCTCCAGAAAAATGAAGCTGATAAAAAGATTACAGGGGCAAGGATTGGTCGGAATGGATGCACCTGTTATTTGCAGGCGACGGCCTCTTGTTTGCCCAAGTTTTAACTTCTGAATGTCTCTAGCTCAGGGAAACCTTTGAGAAGTACAAAAGAGCATCGGGACAGCTTCTTAATTTCAAAAAATCCTCAACGATTTGCAGTCCTAATAAACTGCTCAGCACTGCAAAGGAAATATCCACCCTGCTAAACTTCAAGTTGGTTTCGAGTCATGTAAATTATTTAGGACTTCCTCCAATGCCTGGGAGAAACAAATTCGAATCCTTCAACTTTACTCAAGAAAGAATCTCAAAGAAAATAAAGCAGTGGCAACCGAAGCTCTTTTCGATTGGTGGGAAGGAAGTTCTTTTGAAAGCGGTTGGCCAAGCAATTCCCGTTTATAACGTCTTCAAACTACCTGCAAAGCTTTACAGTGCTATTCAACGCACCTTCACATTCTTTTGGCCGGGAGTACTAAGGAGAAAAGAAAGATTCACCAGTCATTTTGGAACTCTGTGTCAGCCGAAGTCAGCGGGTGGTTTAAGCTTAAGGGACTTACTGTGCTTCAATCAAGCCCTCATAGTGAAGCAATGTCGGTGTCTTTTCACCAACTCGGTGACACTAGGAGTCACCGGTAGCAACGGTTTTGAAGCAAAGGTACTTCCCTCATAACTCTTTTGGTGAATGTAAGACGGGAAATAAACCATTGTATATATATGGCGCAGTTTGACGTGGGGAAAAGAAATCAGGGAAGCAGGAACCCGAAGGAGAATAGGTGATGGGAAATCAGTTTTGATTTACAAAGGCAATCGGTTGGCTAGACCATCTATATTCAGGCCGTACTCCGTAAAACTATTTCCAGGCAACTCTAGAGTGGAAGAGCTGAGTGAATGGATCAAAGAAAAAATCAGAGCTCGTTTCTCAGAAGAAGACGTGGTAGAAATAATTAAACTGCCTTTACCAAAACAAGTCGTAGAAGATAGTCTGCAGAGGCACTTCAACAAAAAAATAAATTATTCATAGAGAGCGGGTATCAGGTTGCTCTCAACGCAAAGCAAAACAGACCATCTTCAAGCTCTTGAAGAGGAAACTGGTGGGAGGTTGTGTGGCACTTGAAAGTGCCACCAAAAATAAAATTTTTCTGTGGAAGGCTCTAAATGAAATACTACCTACAACTGTGAATATAAAGAGTAGAAAAATGGGTGAAAATAAACTTTGCCACAGATGTAAGTCCATGCTTTGTGTGGGTGTGTTAAAGCCAGGAAGGTGAGGAAAAAATCACAGATTGGTAATGTGGTTTTAAAGTTGAAAGCTTCCAAGTTCTCTATTTTCTGCAAAGAAATGGCGAAAAAGATGAAAAAAGAGAAGTTAGAAGAATTTGTGGTTCTGTGTTGGTCCATTTGGAGTTCCAGGAATCAAGTCTTTCACAATGACGTAACGGAAAAGCCAGAAATAATTTTCAGGAGAGCGGATGTTGTAGGGAAAAGTGGCAAGAAAGATATAGGGTTTGCTCTCCGGGTGCATTTGTACAAGGATCCAGGTGCAAGCAATCAATGGATACCTCCACCTACAGCTTTCTTTAAGGTTAATGTTGATGTAGCAGTGAAATCAGGGTGCACGAAAATGGGAATCAAAAACTAAGAAGGGGGCATCGAAGCTACTTCAATAATGGAAAGGGGTTGTAATGACAACGTAGAATTGGCTGAAACTTATTGCAATCTTGGGAGTAAAGTTGGGGAAAAATAAGGGTCTTCTATCAATTTTTATTGAATCATATTACTGCTCGGCTAATTACCATGAAAAGCTTTCCAACTCTTGAAGAAATGAATAGGGGGTTGACTGGTTGATGAGATTTCTTCTCTCTGCAATCCGAAAAATCCTTTTGAAGTTAATCATGTACCACGAGACTGCAATGCAGCCGCCCACCGTCTTGCAAAGATGGCTTCTCTCTCAACTGAACCTATCACCTGGTAAAAAGAGGTTCCAACAAACATATTGTAACGGTGTTGCTTGTCATCTTAACTTAGTTTCAGTTGAAAGAAAAATAAACAGAAAGAAAAAAAACACTCAAATTAAAAACCATGCTACGTAGATAGCTGAGCTGTAGAGATCTATAGATACAGGATCACATCCTCTCCCATTACCATTACTATTCTTCATCCATATCTCACTCGTTATTGAATATTGAACCATAAACAATTGATCCTACTTTTAGGAAACAGTACATTTAC
>JAWDEX010188567.1:1877-13043 GCA_035221805.1 Trichilia hirta | reverse complement strand
TAGTACTGTGATAGTTGAACCCAACTGCAATGCCATCATAACCAAATATGGAAACATCAAAATTGAAATAGAGTCAAATTTAAGCACCATGAATGTAGCAGAAAACGTTGCAGATGTCGTTCAGCTTTCAATCTTCAATCACAGGTTTATGGGTATAGCTGAGCAGATGGGACGAACACTGCGAAGAACTTCCATATCAACTAACATCAGGGAACGGCTGGATTTCTCTTGTGCTCTTTTTGGTCCCGATGGTGGGCTAGTTGCCAATGCTCCTCGTGTCCCAGTGCATTTGGGAGCCATGTTCAGTACAGTTCGTTGGCAGCTAAATTACTGGGGGGATAATTTGAATGAAGGTGATGTTTTGGTTGCCAATCATCCTTGTGCTGGAGGTAGCCACCTACCTGATATAACTGTTGTTACACCTGTTTTTGATAATGGTGAACTGTAATTTTTTGGCAAGTAGAGGGCATCATGCAGAGATAGGGGGGATTACCCCCGGAAGTATGCCACCCTTTTCGAAGTCCATATGGGAAGAAGGAGCTGCCATAAAAGCATTTAAGCTTGTGGAGAAAGAGATTTTTCAGGGAGAAGGAATTAGCAAACTTCTTCAATTCCCCTGTTCTGAGGAACCAGGACATAAAATTCTCGGGACACGCCAGCTCCAAGATAATTTATCAGATCTTCATGCACAAATAGCTGCCAACCAGAGAGGAATTTCTCTAATTGAAGAACTTATTGAGCAGTACAGTCTGAAGACAGTTCAGGCTTACTTGACTTATGTGCAGCTTAATGCAAAAGGAGCTGTGAGAGAGTTGCTGAAGTCGGTTGCCACCTGATGGAGAGAGAAATCCTGTAACAATAGAAGAAGAGGACTATATGGATGATGGATCAATTATTCATTTGAAATTGACATTTGACTGTGATAAAGGAAAAGCAATTTTTGATTTTAGTGGAACCAGTCCAGAAGTTCATGGGAATTAGAATGCACCAGAAGCTGTAACAGTTGCTTCAGTCATATACTGCCTTCGCTGTTTAGTTGATGTGGACATTCGTCTCAATCAGGGTAGTCTGGCTCCACTTAAAATCCATATACCTCCAGGCTCGTTTCTCTCCCCAAGTGATAAGGCTGCTGTAGTGGGAGGTAATGTTCTTACATCTCAGAGAATAACTGATATAGTACTTACCGCATTTCAAGCTTGTACTTGTTCTCAGGGTTGTATAAATACTGTCACATTCGGAGATAATACTTTCGATTATTGTGAAACAATCGGAGGTGGAAGTGGAGCTGGTCCTACTCGGAATGGTTCAAGCGGAGTTCAATGCCATATGAACAACACTCGTATGACAGATCCATAGGTATTTGAGCAGAGGTATCCGGTTCTTTGCCATAAATTTGTACTTAGAGAAAACAGTGGTGCGCTGGACTTCATAGAGGGGGTGATGAGCTTGTGAGGGAAATCGAGTTCAGCCGCCCAGTTGTGGTGAGCATTCTTTCAGAGAGGCGTGTTCATGCACCTAGAGGAGAGAAAGGAGGAAATGCTGTAAGAACTCAATTGAGGTATAAGCTGGAGAAATTCTCCAGATTTTAACTCCTGGCGGTGGTGTACGGGGTTCTTCTCTTTAGCTCCTTTTCCATTGCCAACCCCAACTGCTACATGGTGGATTTGAGTTGATTTTCTTATTGACGCTACTGTTGTTACCGTGATGGTTTGACAATTGACTGCTTTCTTTTATTAAACATTAAAATTAAAAATATCATTATTAGGATATTGATATTTTTCTCTTTTATCTTTTGTAATTACATTTTACCTATTAAATTTTAATAAATGAAATATTATTTTTAAAGAAAATAAATATCAATTAAACCTATGTTAATTATTAAAAAATTTTATACTACATATACATCTTTGACTCACCTTATATGCTCTTTTAAATTAAAAATATATATATTTTTAGTACATATAATATCTCAAAGTTATAAATAAAAATAATATACAATAAAAAATATTTTTAAGAAAAAATGACTTTATTAATAGTTATCTAAGTATGATAAATTATTAAATATAAATAATTTTAAAAAACAAAACGAAATAAATTTTCTTTATAATAAAATTATAGACTTCTAATGATAATTATGCTATTAAGGTCGTTTCTTTCATTTTGTGCTTGGGTAGAGTGAGGTTAGGGGCAGCTCGACGACTAGACAGTGAAAGTAGGTAGTTATAAAGGTCTTGCTTAAAATTTAGGTCTCAAATTTATTTTATTTATAAAATATATTATTAATTTTAGTTACTAATAAGACCTTTTTATTTTATAGATGATTTAAATTTTTAGTACTTGCTTAAAAATTTAAATTTATAGTCCTTAATTTTCTTCTAAAATCAGATTTCATAATATTTTTTGAATATTATATTTCAAAAAACTTCCATATATGTGCGCACGTGTGTGTGTATATATATATATATATATAAAAGCTTATACCACCATCTTTTAAATAAAATTTTTTCAATAAAATCTTTTAAAAATATTATATTTTCTTTTTTTTAAATAAAATCTTCCTAATAAAATCATTAAAAAAATATTATATTTTCTTTCTCTTAGTTACAAGCTAGCTCTATTTTTTGTCAATTCATTTCTTATGTTTTTTTCTATAACAATTAAATTTGTTTATTTGTAAATCTAAAGAAAATCATATGAATAACAAGTACATGTAATTGTATATCATAAAGAAATCTGTGAACTTTGAAAAAATATATACGAAATACTTTATATATATGTATGTGTGTGTTATTGATTTAATTAATAATAAATATAAAAAATTAAATTTTTATTTTTACCTAAGTTATCTAGAGCCATCTTTAGTCGGGGTTAAGATGCTTGAAACGAAAATAAATAATTTGACTTTTGTTTAGAAATTGTATAATTAATAATATACAAAAAATTATCTAATAACATTGTATATAAAAATTAATATAATAGAATTATATTTAAAAACTCTGAGAAATAGTTATATAAAACATATAATTCTAATATAATATTAATAATATTAAGCATTCTAAATAATTATTCTAGATAATTATAATATAAATTATAATAAAAGTATTACAAAAATGTTTCGTATAAGATTTAGGCTCCATGTTGTCAAAAAATTTTCATAGTATCATACTCAATACGATGGGATGAGAGCCGAACCCGGCAAGAATAATATCTTAGTTACTGTGACAGAGTAAATAGAAGGGAACGAGTTCAGCGGGAACGCAGACCAACTTTGAGTTTCCCGCTTCAAGTTCTGTAGAAATAAAATCCCTAGAATTTTGTTAATTTCCAATTCCAATAATAATTAATTCGAGCCTGAACCGATGAACTCCTCTCCGGCTCTGCTCAACAAACTCTTATCCCCCATACTTTCCACACCTGCCTCCAAATGGAAAAGTAACAACGTCCGCAGCAATGGCGACGACGACGACGACGACAATGCTGCTGTAACATATTGTTTTCAAAGAACAGTTCAGTTTTTTTTTTTTGCGGGCAGTTCCTACAAGCAAATTCTCTTAATTGCGTGGTTTGCTTTTGTGCTAACTCGTTTCTTTTCAATCTCTATGTTTTCAAAAGGTCTGCGTGTACGATTGGTGGTTGGCTAAAGCCGAGAAGGACTATGAAGGGAGGAGGCTTGCTGTTGCTGGATTCACATCTAGAAAGTAATGTTATTTACTCTGTTAGGGTTTTAGTTTATTCTATTTCTTCTGTTTTGGTTACTGATTTTTGGTTTCCTTATTTGTTGTACTTAGGCGCGTCATTTATCGACAAAGAACTAATATTTTCATTAGTTCTTTTATTTCATTAGTTTAAGCTAATAATTTCGACAAAATAACTAATGTTTTGGTAGTGAATTGTTGTATCGAAGAGAGGAAAACGTAACTTCGTGCATTTTGACTTATATATTTTGCATTTGCTTCTTCAACAGATTAAAAGAGGCATATCAACTATTAAAAGTTATCACAACCTAACAACTTAAGCTTGTAAGTAAAGGTCCAATAATAGCATACCTGTTCACATGAAAAGTTAGATTTATACCACGAGCTTATCATGTGGATCCATATGACATAAAACCACCTTGCTTTGAGGACACAAGTCCATAAGTTCAAACACTGATGTGATTAATTAGTTGAATGTGGGGATTTAAACACAAAATTATAAGGTTAAACTTGGCTCTGGTATCATGGTAAAGTTACCACTTGACTGAAAAACCTATCTGCTTAAGTTTATAGGTATCATTAAGTTCTAACATAAACAATTTATTTAAGAATATTAAGGTCAATAATATGTTATATTTTTATTCCATTTTCTCAATAAACAAAAAGTATTCATTGTTTCTTTTACAGCAGTTCATTAAGCAATACTTCATTTACCATTTTGTTGCAGGCAACAAGCAATGCGTGTATTTACCTCTGCACCTGTTAAAAGATATGATATTTTCAATCTTGAAACAGCTGATGAAATCCACATTGTTATTAAAGGCTTTATAAACAATTCACATACAATGGAAAATGGTTTTTCATCTGAGGTATGTTTCTCTTGCTGATTCCGTTTTGTTGTGCCAAATTATTTATATTTGTCAGTATACCCTAAAATTTGGTTTATACATCTGGGCATAAATGGCAAGAGTAAGCATAATGCTGAAGATATAAACAAATGTTGTGACTATGTGTCAGAGAAGACCGCTACTAATGCCTCCAAAAATTCTGGCTGATCCAGCCATACTGCTTACCACCGTGACATTGTTAATGCAAAGAATCATGTATCGAAGGATCTTCCACCAGCAATGGATTGTGATATAGAAAATAATAGGTCATCGGAAGATAACTTAAAGGTGCAAGTAGTACTAGCAATTCCTTCTAGTTATCATTCCAGTTCAAAAGACATTACTGTGCCAAATGATGCATCAGGAAAATCTCCGGTAACTAAAGGTTTTGATGTGGACAATGCTAATCCATATAATTCACATCCAGCTGTCCTTGGGAAATTCAGAAGTAGCATTGAAAAGAAACTCCAGTGAGACAAATGTTCTGAATATGGATCTGAACGTAAACAAATCTTCTGACTTGCATGGCCATGTTGCTGATCATAATGACACTGGTAATACAAAGAATCATGCCTCACAGAATCTTGCACAATTAATGATTTGTGATATAAACAACTTTAGTTCACTGGAGGATAACTTAGCAGTGCCAGCAGAACCTTTAAGCTATCATATTACAGGATCTTCTGAGAGGATGGTCAATGCAAAAAACAGGACAATAGGCAAAACAACGACAGGGACAAATTCAAACCCCAAAGAGAAAGCAATTTCAGAAGACATTAACATGAAGAATGCTGCGATAGTAGAATTGCTGTTGCCTACGGGTTCTGATGTGGATAATAATAATCCATGCAACTTGGAGCCAGCTGTGTCCTTGGAAAATTCAGAGGTAGCATTGAGAATAACCTCTAGTGGGTCAAAGACTTCACAGAAGTAGAAAGAAATTGGTAAATGTAAGTATGGATGTATTGGCAAAAAATCACACAGGTTTGAAAGTTGTAATTTGCTTAACGCTGGCCCTACAGTGATGTACAAAAAGTCTGTATCTACATCTTCTGTTGGCGGGGAACTAAATATTCCAGAATGTGTGGAAAATCATGATGATTATACCCTTTTTTTGCCTGCTGTGCATGCGGCTGTAAATGTGAATACCTTTTCTCCACTGGTGGATATAAATACACTGAATACTAATGGGAGTAATTCTGGAAATATAAGCACCAATCGTTTGAGGAGTTTGAACAGCAATCAGGAAAGGCATTCTGGGTTTAGTGATTTGATTAAGCTTTCTAGGAAGAATTTGATGCCAGAGATCTTTTTGCTAGAAGATAATTTGAAGAGGTGTTCATCACATACAACTATTCACTCTGGAGGGAACATGGATAAATTAGAAGCAACAGGAAGCCAATCCATGGGCATGGAGAAGGAAAGAGTATCAATTGTGTCTGGATTGAAAGCAGTAGGGAGTAAGATAGGTTTTCCGTCAGTACTTCCTGATGAGACATACTATACTGTGAAAAATGATAATGTGTGTGATGAGCCTCAAAAGCCAAGTCATAGTACTTCAGTGAGTGTCAACTCGGAACCAGGAAAAGGTTGTAAAAAAATAACCCAAGCTAGTTCACTGAGGCGAAACAAGAATAACTTAGCCAATTGTCACAGTAGACCTGCTGGTATGAATCCTTATTGCAACTCAAAAACTACAGTCCATGAAGGAGAAAGAAATGTCAAGGTAGGATCACCAAGGGAGAAGGCTCGGAAGAAAATAAATTTTGATCCGGATGTAAGTTGTTCATCAAGTATGGTCCATATGAACTAATGTTTTCAAACTCCTTTTCATTTGTATGCTTGTCCAAATTTAGCATTAATCATGTTCAAGTTTACGTAAGAGCATGCCATCTTATAGGTGTTTTCATTTGCTATGTGGTTCACGTGATAAAAAATTATTTGCATTGGTAGCAGATCATAAGCTGGGGAAACATACATCAGTAGTAGTTTTTGTTGTCCTTACACTGAAGAGATGCATAGTGGTTAAGAGTTGAGGTTAATTTCTTTGATTTCCACTTTTGGTAGGTTTTAGTTTCTTCTGCTGCCATTGGCAAACAGTCGACACCTGGTTATTGTTAGCATCTGGGTTTTAATCACATTAAAGTCCACGATATCAAGCATGTGGCTCTATGCATTTTGGTAACTTTGATGTTTGTATTTTCTTTAGATTTAAAATAATTGCTATTTGCTCATATTGCTTTGGTATAGGACACAGCCATCAACAGCTGTATATCTCCCTAGATGTTATTATCTGCATCCTGTATTTGCTCTGCTGCTCACATCATATTAGTTTTCATGGTTCAATTTTATATTTGTACTTGTTTACTGACTCTCTTCTCTCTTTCTTTTTGAAAATATTTTCTGTCTACTTAGGTCAGCCCTCCTACTCCGAAAACAAAAGAAAATTCTTCTATTGTCGCTCCGGAATCTTTGAGTCTCAAACGGTCCAGATAAGGTGATTTCTAATCCGACTTTGATGAGATCTTGTGCTCTATACCATAGTTTCCTCCATTTTCATATAAAATCAGGTACAGTTGATTTTTTGAACCAATTTACTTTCCTGAATATTGCTTTTAGTTTCAGTTGTACTTCTTGGATGGCTTATTTTTTATGTTATGCACATTTTCTTAAGTATCTATTTTCCGCCATGATTATTATGAAACAATGATAGCAATCACTGTTAATGGGATTTTGGATAATTGTACGTATGTTAAACATCATTGTCACTATTTTTTTATTTGTTCCAACTGTTTACCTGATTTGCAAATGTTTCAGGGAGACTACTTGTACCTTCCCTTGCTTTCTGGCAGAATCAAATTACAGTTTATGATGTGGTTTGTGATATATTTTTAGCATCTTACTTGTCTTAAATATTTAATTGTTATATGGTTTTGACAGCTACTCTCAGCTCGCTAAAGAGATTATATTTGTTGAAATCACCTGATTTTAAGAAAACTTTAACTAGTACATATAAAGTCATGGTACTTTCTCAAATTTTGCACCGTAGTTTATATTTTATTAACGGACTGACAGTATGGTAATAATATTGGAGGAAAGTTTCTTGCCTTGACTTTCACAATAGACAATATTTTGAGATTGCCGAAATTAAAATGAGTGGATCTAGCTGGAAGAAGTATGAACATGTATCTTCCATATATGCGAACATGTATCTTCCATATATGCGAACAATGTGGATGGTTGTAATAAAAACACTTGCACATGCAGGTATAAGATGTACACCCATGCATGTTCTTGCATGCGGTAGACTTTGATGGAGATTGTTAGCATTCTAGTATGTCTTTACATGATTTATCAGCAAAGCTATATTCAACAATAAGTAGTTCTAAATTGAATGATTTCACTGTGCGAGAACTTTTAGAAAATTGACTTTCAATTGGGACTTTAATGTTAAAGATGCAGAACTTTTTTTTTGGGCTGTTTTTGATTTGCTTTTGTAAGCATATAACCATTCAGCAAATTTTCCTTTTTTCAGGATCACAAAATCATTGGACTTCCAGAAGGATTAGAAATTCTGAAGCCATCAAAAGGTTTATGTTCATTTAAATTTAACATACCTTTTGAATTTGCTAAATATTCTGAAAACACCTAGTAGAATGGAAGCATTTGCTGTCAAGCATTTACCGAAAACTTTGGCTGCTGTGTTACAACTATTATAAACAATAACTTTAATCTCCTTGCGGATGATGCAGATCTTCAAGTTATCCTGCATCCATGGTGCTGCATCACATTTAATGGTGCTTGCTACATGGATCATACTCTCAACATTCAGCTCATAGAAGCCATTGTTATTAAAACATAATTTTCTCATTACAAAATTATAAGCATATCTTTTTATTATTCTTGTTTCTTTAATTTTTTTTATTCATTGATTTAGTTATGTTATGGAGTTATTTGAGTCAGTGTATATAACCACTAATTGTCTCTCACTTTGTTAGCAGGGATTCCATCGGAGACACCAAACAAGAAAAAGCAGTGAGCGTTAAGTGCCGAGGTGTCGATTATTGCATTTTGCAAGGAGAAACAGGCGACAGGCTGCTGCTGAAGAGTCTGTCTGGGATTTATTTCAAAATTACTATAGCGGTGCCTCGCTGAATTGATCTATTCATTAGTACATCTTTATAAATCATATTAAAATGCCATCAAAGGTATATAGGTTTGAAATTTTGCCTTCTTGACCCCAGTTGACAAGTATCGTAGTAAGCTGTCGTATCGTCCTGAAAGATTTACTACCTAAACAGTAGAGGAATAGTTCGAGCCTGCGTTATGTGTGCAGGACTTGAATTTCTGACATTGTATTAGATGAGTTGGGAATTGGAGTCATTATTCATGCCAAGTCTTGGAAATTTGTGATCACCTTATGGCCAATCTTCGCACAGCAATTGTCGATCGGTACAACTAAAGTACAAAGTCTAGGATAAAAATCAACGCAAGCAAGATGGCCAAGGATTTCCTTCATCGTCAATTGTTGAAATAGTGGTAGGATAATCCATTCCTAGTGCATAAAACAAAATTTCTGAAGATTGATTTTCTAAGCATCGAATGATATTGAAAATGGATATGAAATACCAAAAGTTTAAGAACTGTTGCCAGTCAGTCACAAACTCTGAACTTAATCAAGGAACCCATTGAAAAAAATTAATGCACTTATTTTAGCTGTACGAACAACCAAAATTCCAAGTATGTAGCATTATCAACAAAAAAATGCTCAATTTATAACGAGATCTAATCACGTCAAAAGGGAGCCAAATCCCAAGGAAGCTTATAAATTCATCAAGCAGATCCAATTGATTTATCATTGCCAGTTCAATCCACAAGCTAACAGATACAACCAAGTATTTGCTTATAGAAGCCGAAATTATAAAATGAGGAAAAGAGCGTCTAGCAAAAGATTCAACCAAATTCAAGGCATCTCATTCTTATTGAATAACATGAAATCAGATAAAACTTTCATATAAAATGATTGGCCATGACCCATCCTTACCAGGCACTAAAAAGCTCACCTGCAATAAATCAAAAGTTTCAGAAGAATAATAAATTCCTTATAAAATTGTTCTACTACGCGACTGATTATGACATGTTTTAACTGCCCACTGACCAGGAAGCGTATTAAAAATCTGATAGATGCGAGTGACAATTCAACAAGCACAAGTATAAACTCCCCGAAAACTAAAGGGCGAAAAGCAGAGATTTGTGACGGTCAACAATGCCTCTCTAGGTACCGTGATACATAAACATTCTCTGACAAAGAGCAAACTTTATGTCCACGTTTTGCACTCAAAACAAAGACCCATGTAAGAGGAAAAAATTAAAAGCTACATATTAGTAAATACTCTACATTAGAAAGCCATGTCAACAAGGGTTGGATTTGGATTCAATGACTAGACAGGTCAAGATGCAGTTAACTTAAGTAACAAGCACATGTATACCATTTACAAACATTTCAAATAGGAACTTTTACCCCGAGTTTGGGTCTCTGTGCTATGTATAGTTCGGAATGTCATAAATCACATAATTGAATGATTGTTTGAATGAGATTTTAAATTATTTGAAGGCAATAATCACATGCCTGATATAAAAGAAGCCATAAAAATAACATCATATTAACTAGTATCACACAAAATATGCAATCAATCTGTCCATTTTTAACGTTAAAAGGCCAATATATTGTGCTGAGATGAATTAAGACATGGCTGGTACATTGGTGACAACTGACATGTCTTGCCAAAAACCTTCATTAAGTTTATTTTGTGAAATTTCATCCTTGAATGTTCTATCGTCATCATTGTTGCAACCAAATTTTGTTATTTTCTTAATTAATGGTATCATCAAATGACACGTAGTTTGGAAAGCTATATTCAGGTTGGAGGTTCCAATCCCTCAGTTTTTCTCCACACTATATCTTAAGATTAGACATTTTAACACACCACACTGAGAAAATATGATATCCAAATCTTATATTTCTAGACTGGGGAGATGGAGAAAATAAACAACGGGCTTCTACTCTCATATTTTTACACATCCGAAGTCATCATGTCATGTAAAAGGTATAACATTTTCGAAAAATAATTAAAACAGAGAAGCCCAAAATAATAAAAATAAATTAGTGTGACAAGTTCAAGCAACAAGCTACTCATAAATGCAAGTGTGGAAGCCGATACAAAAAATAAACCATAACTATCATTAAGCAACAATCAAATTAGATATACGATTAAGTTTTTCAACCGAAAATAAAAAGAGGCCAGATTTGTAATAAATGAGGGAACTAGGGTTAAAAAGAGGAGGTATTACCGCTTATGCCTCTGCACGAATGGGGAATTTTTGGCATCTTCCTCTGCAATCCAAAATACGTGTAAAAAATGTGTAAAAATTGTTCAAATCAGGTTTTAATTGACAAGAAAAAGAAATTGATCTTAGTTTATTTAAAATTACCAGTGAGACCAAGAGAGAACTTGGTGATGAGGGTTCCTGTTACGGCGAATCCTACCAGAAATGGCCAATTCCTACTCCATTCTCTCCTGAAG
>JAWDEX010188539.1:0-13049 GCA_035221805.1 Trichilia hirta | reverse complement strand
TAACCGTTTTTACGGAAGTTGTAGGGTGCCTAACACCTTCCCTACACTTAATCAACCCCCCGAACTTGGAATCTAAAATTTTTAGGTGATCTATCCCACCATTATTTGGATAGATGGCGACTCCATTTTAAAATTTTTCTTTACGTCAGATTTTGGACGATGTCAACAAAGAGTAAGATGAAAAATCTTTTATTGATAAAAAGGATGTAGCAATTCATTCTATGTCTAATAAATGTTGAGGATTTGAATGTCGATAATTTTGCAAATATATTATGTGATAGATAAAAGATAATATTTTTAATCATATTATTAATTATATTATAGAATTTTGTAATATAAGATTGAGAAACTTTATACTTTAAAGATAGACAACAACAAATTATTTTTATTTAAGCAATTAATGTATTTAAAATACAAGAAGAGTAGTCATATTTTTGATAATTTGAATAACTTTTAGAAAATTCTTAATCTGTTCTTTAGAATGGGTTTAAAATTTGATAACATAATACAAGCACTTTGGTTGTTTAAAACTCTACTAGATTCTAAAGAAATTTTTTGTCTTTCTTTGACTAATTCTCTTTCTAGTGGTATGGTGATCATGAAATATACTAAGAGTGTGATTTTTTGTAAGATCTATTTTTCAGAACTAGGGATATTTTTGATAATTTAAACATTCAGAGATATTTTATTATTTTATTATAATGGTGACTGTCTGTAAATGTTCATAGATCATATGGTATTAAAATAAGAGTATAAAAATTTTTAAAAAAATTTTGTTTTAGAATGGCCTAGTACAAAAAGGGATAATTATGAATCCCGTTTGTATAATTCAAAGTTAATATGATCAATTCATATAGTAGTTAAGATTATATTCTTGCTTAAATAGAAAATTATTAACTCTGTGATGAGGATGAATCGTCGATTTTGGAATATAGTTGAGCAAAATAGTGGTTTAAAATCGAAAATATAGGGACCTTAACGAAATTAAAAGTGTAATTCGTTCGACTAGAATGAAATTTATCAATTCAAGACTATTTGTTCGACCAAAATATGAAATTTGTTTGATTGAATATATGAATGAGATTTATTCGAACGAATGAGGACATTCATGCGATCGAAGTGCGTATAAGAGAGAATTTATTCGACTCAATAGATGGGCATAAAATTCTAAAATGCTAAAAGATATTTGTTTGACTGAATTAAGGCATTCGTTTGACCTAATAAAAAAATTTGTTCGAACAAATCGAAGAATTTGTTCCAATGAACTTTAGACATCAAGTATTTAAGAGAAGTCAAAATAATTCGTTCGATTGAACTTTGAATAGTCAATCTTTTAGAAAGGATTGAATGATTCGTTTGAATGAATCAAAAGATTTATTCGATTGAATTATCTGCGAAATGACAAAAAATGCCTTTCTTTCAGAACCTTCTCAGTTATACACTCAGGGGTAAAATGATAATTTTACACTTATTATATAAACTCAAAATTCATTTTTTCTCTCAATTTTCTCCCATTTCTTCTCCTCTCCTTCCCATTTTCTTCTTCTCCCTTTTCCTCGTACACGGTTTCATCAATCTTTTCCCTATTTCTCTTAATTTTCCTTAAATTTTTATTATATATAGCCTAAATCCATCACTCTAAACTCGCCATGACGATTGATTTTGCACATTTTGGGCTAGGAAGTGGAGAGACTGAAAGCTACAATTTTGGACAAAATTTGAGACTTTTGATTTTGATTAATGCTTGGACTAAAATTTGGTTTTCTCAACTTAGAAACAATCCTTTGTAAGTTTTTTAGCTAGTATTAAGCTAAAATCGTGTTTTTAATGGAAGTAAAAATTTAGGATTTATTATATTTAGGAAATTTTAGAATTTAGCCTTAGATTAAATCAAATAGAATATGAACTTGAAGAATGTACTTAGAAATTATTAAGGTAGAAGGTAGAATGGTTGAAAATAAGGCTTAAATGAAAAATTAGATGATTTTGCTATTCAGTGATACTGTTTATAGGCACTATTTATCCATGTTTATTTTCTATCAAATTTAAATTAATTTATAGAATTTATAAAGTTATTGTCATATATATATGTTTTAGGCATCAAAAAATTAAGTGACGAGATTATAAGACGTAATGAGTAAGAGGAGTGAATACCCTCCCCATTATATGAGTAGATCTTTTAAGTTTCTTTATTTTAAATCAAAATTTATTTTTAAATACTATAAGGTGTTTGAACTATTTTATAAATATATGATTTGAGATCATATAGGAGGCATTGAATTATTGTTATGGTGGAGGTCAGGAGGGTCTCCTTGTTTGTGGTTTATTTGTAACTATTAATTTAAATATATGTTTAATGCTACCATTATTTTTCAAGATATTTTTATGATATATGATTCATGATTCATTTATGTGCATGGCTGGAGGCCATTAATGATATTTTAATTTTTATGTTTTCTTATAAACTGGATATTTTGCATAATTGAGATATTGAACAATACTGTTTGACTCATAGATAAGTTTGTAATGATTTTATGGTCAAATAGCCAAGTTATTATTTGTTTCATTTGATACATGATATGGTCCATGGAGGCCTTGGTCGTAAGAACCTAAACTTTAACTATAGAGTTAAGTAGCATAGGGATAGACCTATAAAGATATCATCTAGGTAAGTGTGTGTATTAGCTAGGCTAGTATAAAAGAGGTAATAAGCTCATTTATGATAGAATGGCTCACTAGATAAAAATATAGAGGTTAGTCATGTGAGGATTCATAGGCTACTCTATGCTAATGTTAATGGTAGGCCAAGATTTTATAACAAATTATGCATCATGTATTTTATTGTTTAAATTACACTTTTATCGAATATGTATGATGCATTTTATTATCTAAACTATATTTTTATCAAACACTCATTATTTTAAATGCATGAAAAATCTATTGATGGCTTAGGTTTGCTCTTGGATAGAGTAAATATAGAAAAGGTGGCTTGTTCAATGATTTTATTAACTATTTTAAAACTTTTACTTGATAATTTGACTTTATTCTCATTTCATTATTTATAAATATTTTATTATAATAACTCAAATACTTTGAATGTTTTATCTTACTTGATTTTCATCCCATCTATGCTACAAAAAATGTTAGTTATGTGTATTACATATTTATGGTCTGTTTATAAAGTAAACTCCCGTATACTCACCCCCTCATTCTTTAATTTTAATAAATAGAGAGCAAGATAGAGAGCTCGCTGGTAGTGGTGGTGATTGATATTAAGGATTAGAGTTTTTTGGTATCACATTTCTATTGGCTCACCAGTTTACGATTAGTCCACTGAGATACATTTTTGTAAACTTATATTTGTATAAGTATGTATGAATAGAAAGAATATTTATTATAAATGTTATATTTCTTTTAAATGTAAATTGCATTTTATATTATATTTATGAGTTGATCGTAAAAGTCTCAGAGAGATGTAATGATTTATATTCATAAAATAATTGAGATATTATTTTAAAATATATATTTATAATTACATAGAGAACATGTACCTGATTAGCCTTATAGGCCTAAGAGACATATTCGGAATTTAGAGTATATCTTAAGGGTCTATTGCAGTTGTCACTTGTGGATCCCATGGGTAGGGCATAACATTTTTAATAAGGAAGTGAGAAGAAGATCATAGAGCTTTAATACTAAAATGTCAGGAAGAAAAACTTTAAACTAACATAACACCCAATTTTTGAAATAAAGGCATCTTGGCCATTTTACCATAAAAGGGCATTTTCGTTACTTTTTTAAAATGCATGTTCAAGTGTTAATTCACATTTTTATTTAATTTTCTTTTGAGCTAAATTGCTATTGATCAAAAAATTTGATTAAAGAGCTAATTGTTTTTACTAAAATAGTATAGAATAAGAATTACATAGAAATAAATTTGAGGCAAATTTGAGCTCAAATGAGAGATAATTGAATCCAAGAAATTAGAAGTTAACATCATAGAAAGCACGATTCAAAATGCAAGGGATAACCTACCCAGGAGCCCTCCACAGACTAGCATTATTCTTGGCACTAGACTTGGTCAAAAAGGGACATTTAGCATGGGACTTGGCCAGATAGGTTGTCAAATTTCTCTCCCTTGTTGGCAAACAGCATTGGATATGGGTTTTCTCCTCGTAAAATGCCATTTTTATCCCTTGCTTGAATCTTCTTTCTTCCTTGGGGTTAAGGTCATTTTGGTATTTTTACTAGGCATTATATAATGCCAAATAGGGTTAAGCATAAAAGATTTTTCCCTTTCTCTTCCTCAGTTCATTTTCTTTCAATTCTTTCCATTTTTCTTTCCTTTCGATTTGTTCGTTTTTCAAGCAATTAACCTTCTATTTTTTTAACATATCACAAATGCACACCTTATGACCTAATTTTTTCTTGCTAATACATTGTGTCATAACCTAATTTTATGTTGTTAATAAATTGTAAACCATTTTTTTCATGCTTTGTTTACAAAACTCGAGCTACTAAATTTGTGATAATGATATGTGACTTAAATTTAAAACTATTTTGTCAAATTTATTTGACAAATTTATATCTTAGCTTGACATGCTAAATTTTAATAGTGTGTATCTATTTATTGTTGCTCAATTTTAAACTAATTGGACAAACTATTAGGGTAATTTTGAAAAACTTATAAGTAATTGGTGTATTTATTATTTTTTTAAACTTTTATCAATAAATAGTTGGGCTACTTTTATAACTGTCATCATTGCTATATTTTTATCTTCTTTATATATTTACACAATTATTTTTTTATTTTCAAAGTTTAGTTAGGAACAAAAAAAATATCAGTCCGTTAAATTCAAAATATTTGCATCTTTTATGGGATTAATTTAATAAAGTACAAAGAGTTTATAAATAGTATTAATAATTTGGATCAAGTTTTAACTAAGAGAAAGATTCATTTGGTTTATATAATAAGTAGCCTTGAGTTAATAAAATGTGTGTCAATAGCAGCACATTTAAGAGCCAGTTAAGTGCTTGATATTATCCCTACACCTTTAACTATAAAAATGTTTATTAAAAAAATAATTGGTAATGAGTTAAAGGTGTCTTCAATGTATGAACGTATTACAAAAATGATTTATAACTCTGACACCTTTATATCTTTACCAGGTGATTTTGATACTTTACAAAAACTTTTTAAAGTTGTTTCTTGAACTTAATTGAATATTTACCGAAAATTCATTGATTTGTTAAGTGTTAATAATTTTTTTAATCCTTTATTATTTTTTTCTTGATTAAGTTATAGAAGAATAATTTATCTCACCTTTACCACTATAAATCTTAGTCTGTGCTTTAAACTCTGAGTAATTAATTGATAAATTACAAGATTTTATTTAAGAATCCCATCTAAGAATAGTTTAGATAGATTGATCAGTGAAAAGTAATAAAAAGTACAAACTAGATCTAACACTTTATATATAAATTTTCTTTCTTATAATTTGTTATAGATTTTTTTGATGACAATTTTATCTTAGATGATGTCCTCTATATTTTACTCTTCTATGTTAAGATGTTAAGAGCAATATTTTATATTAGATAAGGTAAGAATAGTTGTTGGGTATTTTTATGTTTGTAAGAGTGTTTTATTATTTTATAAAAAAAAAAGCAAGCATTTAATTTCTATAAAGATGGTTGAGTAGAGTATCATGTCTTTTTCTCTCTCTCTTTGATCCTTGAGATACATCTTCGTAGTATTATTTTCAAGTGAATTATTTTTACATATTTTTGTTGATATTTGATTTTGTTTTTTAGAATTCATAGCAAGTTTTTATTATTTGCTTATGTTTGAATTGTTTAAATCTATAAATTTTTATATAATTATTAGTTAAATAGTTGTGTCTATATCTCTTTTAATCAAGAATTTTATAAACTATTATAATCTCACACTTACTTTGACACATGATTGTGGGTGCAAATTAAAAATTTGACACTATTTATTTAAATAATTTTATTAAAGATAACCCCTAAGGATAGTTTAAAAAAAAGAGAGAAAAAATAAAAAAAGAAAAAAAATATAAATACAAATATTATTGTTAAAGGATAGGAATGAGCTGAATCCCAATGATATGCTTAGGTATACAGAACAAGTCTTGTATTCAATGTAAAATAATAATAATAATAATAATAATAATAATAATAATAATAATAATAATAATAATAATAATAATAAGCTCATATCTAGAAGAGACTTGTAGGAATGTCTTAACACCTAGTGCTCTAAGGCCAAATAGTGTAAGAGTTATTAGTTGATAAATTAAGTTATGAATATTATTTAAGTTTTGAGTCATTTTTTAAAGAGGCTTATAGAGGTGTCTTAACATCTAATGTCATATGACTAATTGGTATAGAAGTTATTGGCTGAGGAGTTATGTTATGATTATTGTATGTAACTATTTAATAAATATTCCCTAAAAAATGTTAATTTTAGAAAAATAATAATAATGAATTGTATTTTCTTTTTCAATCAAGTTTCATAATTTTTATGTTATTTTAAGCACAAAAGAAGGTTTATATATTTTTTGTTTAAGAGTTGTTATGATTGTGGTTGAAACTTGTGATTGAGAATTTATTTTTTGAAATTTTTAAAAAAAGTAAAATAATAAATTTTTTGCAAGTGAGTTCTTGTTTTAAATTATTATGAAATATTAACGCTTTACAAGAAAATAGTAATAAGTTGGTTAGGGATGTGATGAGCAAATAAAAGTGTATAGGCATTAAGGTCTAATTTTATCATTTTACACTTTAATGTATGATTAGTTTCCTTAATTTATGCATATTTTTGGCCTTTGTTGTAAAATGTATTTTGTTTGTATTTTTTTCTCTCGACGTAGTATTTGTAAAAAGGATGTAACTTTTCAATCAAGAGAGCAATTAGAGAGATTCTTGATTCTATGAAAAGATAGCATAAAGGACAAAAACTTTTATGTGTGAGTCTAGCATTGGTTTGAACTTTATATTACACTTTTGAAGTTATTTTGCAAGCCTATTTATTATTCTAGTCCAGCCTAACCTTACTTTAGTATTTTGTCTACTTTTGATAGAAATATTGGATTCACTTGATATAAGTGGCTTCTAAAAAATAACTCGATGGGATAAAATTTTATGTTTTAATCAAACATCAAATTAAAGTCTATGTTATACTTTTAAAGTAATTTTCAAAACCTATCACAAGCCCACTTATTATTCTTGTCCAGCTTGACCTTGCTTTAGTTTTTTACCTATAACTTTTGATAGCAATTTTTGTTCATTTGATATAAGTGAATTTTGAAAGATAACTCAATGAGCTAAAACTTTTATATTTAGATCAAGCCTTGTTTTGGAATCTCTGTTAAACTTTTAAAGCGATTTCACAAGTCTATTTACTGTTCTGTTGAAATCAACCTTACTTTAATGTTTTGCTCATACCCTTAGATAATAATTTTAAATTTATTCGATATAAGTGGATTTGAAAAGATAACTCAATGGCCTAAAACTTTTATGTTTTGACCAACTATCAATTTAGATTTTATATTGCACTTTTAAAGCCATTTTTAAAGTTCATTACAAGCCTATTTACTATTCCAGTCTAGCTCAATCTTACATTAGTATTTTGCCCATAATTTTTGATAAAAATATCAGATTTACCTGTTATAAATGACAGATTAAAGATAAGAGAATTATCTACAACTTTGATGTTTATCACTAAGGCTGAATCATTGATCTTTGAGGTCATCCAAAATTTTTTTATGGTGGCCAAAATTATTGGATTGCATTTGTTAAAGATTCCATCCAAATTTATCCACTAATTCATTTAATAATCAACCACTTGACAGCCGTTGTTTACAATTTGTCCTAAAATTTTACCTATAAATACCATGCTATTTTGCATTATAGTAGGAAATTTAGAAGTGAGAGAGAAAGTATAAGAGAAAGTTTAAGAGAAACAAGAAAAATATGAGAAAGTGTAAGAAAAAACTTCGAGAAAAAAGAGAAAGAAAGTAAGAGAAAAAAGAAAGCAAGGAAGACAAAACAGACAAAAAATAAGATTATAATTTTTTTTTATATCTCTTTAATTATGTAATCTTCTTTTAGTAATAATATGTTTATATTATTAAGATTCTTCTTTTCTTTTATTTATTCTATGTTAATAATATGCTTTATTTTATTTATTTATTTATGTCGTTTATGAGGTGATTATATTCTTATTTTTTATTTTTACTTTTTTAATTCATGTAAAAAAATTCATCTCCATAGGTCATTTATTTTATGCTATTTAAATTTAGCACTACTATAAGGCGATTATTTTTATATATTTTTTAAATTCATGTGAAAAAATTTATCTTCATAAGTTATTTACTTTTTTGTAATTTAATTTTACGCACTTAGTGGATGTCTTTTTTTATTTTTTAATTCATGTAAAAAAATTCATCTCTACAAATTATTTACTTTTATGTAATTTAGTGAGATATTTATATCCCTTTTTATTCTTTAATTTATAAGTCATTTACTTTTTTACAATTTATTTTTATGCACTTTAATGGGGTATTAATGTTCCTTTTTATTCTTTAATTTATGCGAGAAAATTTATCTTCATAAGTTATTTACTTTCTTGTAATTTACTTTTACACAATTTAGTGGGGTGTTTATGTCTCTTTTTGTTTTTTAATTTATAAATTATTTACTTTTCTATAATTACTTTTATACACTTTTGTGAGGTGATTATATTACTATTTGTACTTTAATTTATATAAAAAATTCATATGTTATTTACTTTCTCGCAATTTATTTTTATAAAATTTAGTAGGGTGTTTATATCCCTTTTTATTCTTTAATTTATAAGTAATTTACTTTTCTATAATTTAGTTTTATACTTTTTTGTAGGGTAATCATATCCCTATTTGTTCTTTAATTCATGTGAAAAATTTTATTACCATAAGTTATTTATTTTATGCAATTTAAATTTAGTAATATAATGGGATATCTTGCCCCTATTTGCTTCTTTTAATTAATTTATCTTTATTTATTCTATTTAAAACTTGTAAATATTTAGTCTTTATATTATTATTTAATTAGTTATTACATTTATTTATAAAATAACATTTATGACATTTTGATTAGTAATAAAGTCTAAAAATTAACCAACATGATAGAATTTTTTAAATTCTCCCTTCTCTTAGTTAAAATTTTTAATTAATAAAAAAGGTTAAAATGACAAAATATTTTTAATATTTTCTCTTCTTAGCTCAATATTTTTTAAAAAACTAAGATGATAGAATATTTTTAATATTTCTTTTATTCTCTTAGTAAAATTGTAAAAGGGGACAAGAATAACATAAAAATAAAAAAGATTAAATAAGACGATAGAATAATTTTAATATTCTTTCTTCTTTTGATTAAAATTTTTCATTAATAAAAAAGTTAAGAAGATTGTTATCAGGTGATTTTGGTACTTTAGAGGAATTTTTTAAAGTTATTTCTTGGGCTCAATTAAATATTCACAAAAAATTTATTAGTTTGTTAAATGTTAATAATTTCTTTGATCCTTTATTATTTTTTTATTGATCAAATTATGGAAAAATAATTTATCTTATCTTTAATATTATAGATCTTAGTTTGTGTTTTAAACTTTGAGCAGCTGATTGATAAATTACAAGATTTTATTTATAAATTTTATTCAAGGATAGCTTAAATAAATTTGTTAGTGAAAAGTAACAAAAAGTGTGAACTAAATCTGATGCTTTATCTGTAACTTTTCTTTATTGTAATTTGTTACAAATTTTTTTGATAAAAATTTTTATCTCAAGTGATGTCCTTTATATTTTATCCTTTTATATCATGACGTTAAAAGCAGTGTCTTATATTAGATGAGATAGGGATAGTTGTTGGGTATTTTTTTTGTATATAAGAGTTTTTTATTGTGTTTTAAAAAAAAAGTAAGCATCTGATTCTGTAAAGATGGCTGATTAAAGGATCATGTCTTTTTTCTCTCTCTCTTTAATCTTTAAGACACATCTTACTAGTATTATCTTCAAGTGAATTATTTTTATCTATTTTTTATTAACATTTTCTTTTGTTTTTCAGAATTTATAGCAAGTTTTTATTATTTGCTTCTATTTAAATTTTTTAAATCTGTGAATTCTCATATAATCACTAGTTCAATGGTTATGTTTATATATCTTTTAGGTAAGAATTTTATAAATTATTCTTACCACAAACTCACTTTGACACATGATTGTGAGCATAAATTGAGAATTTGACACTATTTATTTGGATAATTTTGTCAAAAATAACTCTTAAGGGTAGTTTAAAAAAAAAGAAAAAATAGAAAAAAAGAAGAAAAAAATATAAATACAAATATTATTAGTAAAGGCTAGAAATGAGATGAACCTCAGTGACATGCTAAGTTATGTATTCAATATAAGAAAATAAATAATAATAATGACAAATTTATATCTTAAAAAGACTCATAAGGGTGTTTTAACACCTAGTATCCTAAGACTAAATAGTCTGAGAGTCATTAATCGATAAATTAGATTATGAATATTATTTAAGTTTTGAGTCATTTCTTGAAGAGGCTTGTAAGAATGTCTTAATACCTAATACCCTACAACCAACTGATCTGGGAGTCGTTGGCTGAAGAATTAGATTATGATCATTGTATATAACTACTAAATAAATATTGCCTAAAGGATGTTAATTTTAGTGAAATAATAAGAATGAACTATGTTCTTTTTTTCAATCAAATTCCAAAATTTTTGGGTTATTTTAAGCATAAAAGAAGGTTTTATATATGTCTTATTTAAGAATTGTTATACTTGTGATTAAACATATGATTGAGAACTTACTTATTGAAAATTCTAAAAAGAAGTAAAATAAGAAATCTTTTATAAGTGAGTTCTTATTTTAAATCATTATCAAATATTAATACTTTACAAAGGAATGGTAATAAGCTAGTTAGGAATGTGATGTGTACATAAAAGTATATAGGCACTAAGATCTAATTTTATCGTTCTACTTTTTAATTTATGACCAGTTCTTTCAATTTATGCATATTTTTTGGCCTTTGGTATAAAATTTACTTTGTTTGTATTTTTTATCTCAATGTAAGATTCGTAAAAAGGATATAACCTTTTAACTAAGAGAGCAATTAAGAAGATTCTTGATTTCATTAAGAGATAATATAATGGGCTAAAACTTTCATGTTTGAGTCAAGCATTGGTTTGGGCCTTATATTTCACTTTTAAAGTTATTTTATAAGCCTATTTACTATTCTGGTCTAACTCGACCATCCTTTAGTGTTTTACCCATACTTTTTGATAAAAATTCCAAATTTATTTGATACAATTGAATTTGAAAAAATAACTCAATTAGATAAAACTTTTATCTTGGAACTAAGTATTAATTTGGACTTTATATTATATTTTTAAAACTATTTTTGAAGTCCATCACACGCCTATTTACTGTTTCGATTTAGTTCAACTTTACTTTAGTAATTTACCTATAACTCTTAATAAAAATATCTTATTGACCTGATATAAGTGGCAGATTAAAGTTAAGAGAATTGTTTATAATTTTTATGTTTATCACTGAGGCTGAATCATTGATCTTTAATATCATCTATGATATTTTTTGTGACAAATAAAATTATTAGTCTTTATTTGTCAAAGATTTTATCCGAATTTATCAATAAATTTATTTAATAATCAACCACTTAGTAGCCATTGTTAATAATTTATCTCAAATTTTGCCTATAAATCCTAGGTTATTTTGCTCTCTAGGCATCAAGTTAAAAGTGAGAGAGAAAGTGAAAGAGAAAACTTTGAGAGAAGGGAAGCAAAAAAGAAAGAAAAGAAAGAAAAGAAAACAAGAAAAAAAAAAAAACAAGTTAGAATTTTTTTTCTTGTATCTCTTTAATTATGTGATCCTTTTTTAGTAATAGTATATTTATATTATCAAGATTCTTTCTTCCTTCTATTTCTTCTACATTAATAATATGCTTTATTTTCTTTCTTTGTGTTTATTTATTTAGTATGTTGTCTGTAGAATGATCATATCTTTATTTTTATTTTTTTATTTTTTAATTTATATAAAAAAAATTCATCTCTATAAGTTATTTACTTTTATGCCATTTAAAATCAAAACTATTGTGGGGTGATCATATTCCTATTTTTATTATTATTCTCTAATTTATGTGAAAAATTTCATCTCTACAAGTCATTTATTTTTATGTCATTTAAATTCAGTACTATTGTAAAGTAATCATATCCCTATTTTATTTATTTCTTTAGTTTATGTAGAAAATTTATCTCCATAAATTATTTATTATTTTATATCATTTCAATTCAATAATATTATGAGGTAATTATGTTCCTATTTAACTTTTATTTTTTAATTTATGTGAAAAATTTTATTTTTATAAGTAATTTATTTTTTAAGGTATTTAAATTCAATGCTATTATGGAGTGATTATGTCTCTATTTTTATTTTTTATTCTTTAATTTGTATGAAAAATTTTATTTTTATAAGTAATTTATTTTTATATTATTTAAATTTAGTACTATTATAAGATGTTCATGTCCTTATTTTTTTAATTTATGTGAGAAAATTTATTTCCATAAGTTATTTATTTTATATAACTTAAATTTAGCAATATAATGGGATATCTTACTCTTATTTATTTTTTTAATTATTTTATTTTTATATATAAATTTTAAATTAAATCTTGCAAATATTTGATACTTTTTATTTTATTTAATATTATGTTTAATTAGGTACTGCATTTGTTTACTTGTGACATCTTTTACTGTTAATAAAAACTAAAAAAATTAATTGAAATGAAATATTTTTAATATTCTCTCTTTTTTTTAACTCAATATTTTTTCAAAAACTAAGATGCTGAAATATTTTTAATATTCTTTCTTTTTTTAGTAAAATAATAAAAAATACAAAACTAAAATAAAATTAAAAAATAAAAATAAAAAAATTAATTAAGATGTGATATGCTTGTAATA
>JAWDEX010188518.1:0-13053 GCA_035221805.1 Trichilia hirta | reverse complement strand
CTGATTAAAATGGTTTTCTTGTATTCACACACACACTCCGCCGTCACCACCACCACCAACAACAACTGCAAAAGAAAAAAAGAACACTGTTCAATTAAGTGTAGCTGAAAATAATGAAGCAAAACGTAACTGGTCTTCCTATTGCTATTTCTTGTAAATTTATAGCACACTTTCTGAGCGGGATACGGAGCTATATTAAGGTTTATATATAAAGAAAAATGGATCACTAAGACAACCTTTATTCTAGATTGTTCAATACATTGGATACTTGTATGTAATCAAGCCAGTGATGGAATTATACTAAAACTGAAATCATCAAGGTTCTCTTAAATCTTAATCATCATTGTAGCTGTTGTAGTGTAGTAAGCGCCAAGTCGTCTTGCCATGTGTCTCTAGTTTGCATCATAAGAACTGATCTGGGAACATGCTTTATTTTGCAGCTTGGTTTTCGTTGCTCAATCATAAAGTGCAAGAATTGGATAGGCTCTCAGGTCCAGAATCAGATTATTTTTAACTGGTGTTTTCATGATGTTTTGCATAAAAAACATATATAAATGTTCTGGTTTGCCACATTCAAATCCACTCCAAGAATTCCTACTATCATTAGTGCAAGCCTCCATGTGATATCTCCAAGAATTCCTACAAAATCATGAGTACAAGCCTCCATGTGATAATGTGCAAAATCCGTCTCCTTCACCAAACCTATGCAATTGCGCCTCATAACGAATTTCAGTAATTAGTGAACTTCCAATCCAAATCCAATTATGCTATAACGAGTATCTGTTTCTGGTGGTAAACTATTCCTACATTTTGTTAGAAATCTCCAGGATTCCACGAAGTTACACGTATAATCAATATTCTTGGTGGGGTTCAATGTATAATCAATGTTCTTGGTGGGGTTCAATCCAAATTCAACATGAGAGTGAAAGAAACGCCTTTAGAATGGAAGGCTTGTTCTGCATTTTGGGAGTGTTCTAAATTCCCTAGTTGCCGAGTTCCACGGAGTTATGCAACCATTTTTATATAAGCAACACAAGCCATCATAATGGACCCATAATCTGTCCCAGTATGGGCATTCGAGAAACAAGATCTTCAGATGACAATATTTTAATGATCATCAAGAAACAATGACTAAGTATATCCATCAGTTTTAACATCGAGATTGCTGACTGTTAGACGATAATTGTCATCACTGTAGTTTCTAAGGTGCTTCAAAATAAAACTACTGTCTTTTATTAAAGCATACCAATATTTGCAAACGTTTTTAAATTGCAATAGTGATTTCACAGGTAGCTTTGATAGAATGTCAGTCATCACATCTTACAACAAAATGTTATTTCTTGTCACCATTTTCCTCTATCTCAAATCAGGCTTCAACACAAATGAATCTTTTTTAACCGAAAAAATATACAATATTGAAAACACCGAATTCCAATAAGAAGGCAATGGGGCAATGGGACAATAGAAACCTAATGCACGTAATCAATAGATACAAAAAAAATCCTGAAAACCATTGCAATCACCTGATCCCCTTGGACAGCAATTGCCTGCATCTTGTGCAGTTGGAAGAACGGCAGGATCAAAATCTATAGCAACCATCAGGGAGAGCACAGCAAATATAGGGTGCATAGGTGTTTAATTGTGTGCAGGTCACATGAATATTCCTTTGAAAAAACTAAGTAATAAATGCTGTTATACACCGTGGATTGGATTCATTTCCAGCTTAATTTTTCTTAATATTTTCAAGTAATTATGACCATGACTTTTATAAGATGTTAGAGTTGAGATTTAATTTATTTATTATTTTAAATATTTTAATATACTGTTTTAACAATTAAGTATTCTATCTTTACTAATGTTCATTTTTTCTCTAATTTTATTAACGCCTTTTTTCTTTTTTATCTTTTTCCTGCAAAGTTGAGTTTTGATAATTAAAAAAAAAATAATTTCATTTATGAAAATTTGTATATTACATTTGTGAAAATTTTCCAAGTTTTATACTATTTTTCTCATAACCAAAATTTCATATTTTTTAATAGAGACAATCTAGTTAAACTTCACACATTTTTTAGATATATAATTTCTTTAAATTTTAGACAAATTTAATTTGGAGATGCGGGATCCGAACGCAAGACGTGAAGTTTAGTTTTTTTGATAAGGGCCCAGACAATTATATTTATAATTAACATATTTATTTTTTTAATGAATAATATATAATTATTAATTTTTTATCTTATTATTAAAAAAGAAGTCAAAATTGTATGACTCAAACACAGTAAAAATCTAAAATTGTGCTGACAAATACTAAAAAGAAGCGAGATTTTTTTTCTCTCAATTATCAGTATTCGTTCTTTTTTTCAAAACTTAATAAAAACTCAACGTTTGTCAGAAATGGGGAAGAAGAAAGTTGTATCAAATTTGGAAAAAAGAAAAACAACGTTTATGAAGTTAGAATAGATTATTGTTAGTTGTTAAAAACTTTAAACGGTGTGTTTTAGTATTTGATTATAAAATTTTAGATATCTCCCTCATTATTAAAACATTTGAAAAAGAAATATAGAGATTTCTAAATTACGTACATAAAATTTTCCTTATAAATTAATACCATACTATTATATTGTTATATGATTTATTTTATAGTGTTTATACTTTTGTTTTTTGTTTTTTGTTTTTATTTTTATACAATTTTAATTTGTATATAATAATTTTTTTTATTAAAAATACATAGTCGCACACACGCATGCACACGCGCGCGTACACACACACATCACGATTTTGTTTTTGGTTAGATGATCCTACAAGAGTCCATAAATGCTTAATATAAAAGCACAAGAAAATGGAAACCATATTAGCCTACGTATGTGACCATGACGTTTTCGGCCGTCACGTTTGAAGGCATTTAATAGTTCTGTGATAGGGAAGTCACAGCACTGAGAAGTTCTTCGCGTGAATACCTTTCTCGGTTAATATCATTTTGAACTACTAGAACGTGTTGCAATTCCCTTCACATTTTGAGCCTATCTAACCTATCCCTTACGATTGGAGTAGAGTGTTGGTCACGCTCTATTCGGCAAACCCATCAAGGAGGTGCTGGTGGTTTCCTGTCTTTTAAGGGGAAAATAAAATGGCAAAGGTTTTAAAGTTACGAAACATCTATTAATGAGAATTTGTTGAAAGCTTTAATATCACGAAATATCTTTTAATGAGAATTTGTTGATCGTGAATATATTACTGCCGAAAACTCCAGACAAACAGTCAATATCATAAATTAGATAGATAGATAGATAGATAGATAGATGTTATACTTGATGGGTTAAGTAAACGGCACGTAGTAGTTATCTGGTTAATGTTTAGTTTCGAATCTGTTCATATATTATAGAATTGTAAATGACTCCGTATCTTTATTTCCATTATCTCCTAAGTCCAAAAAAGAGTAGTTTTCAGATCTGGGCAATGGAGCAGAGAAGAAGGATGTGGACCCAACAATTAATGGTCAGACCTAGTTTAGGATTCAAGTGGACGACGGAATATTGGAAGGATGGTGCATTTTTCATAAAGTCGAGTGCTAACAACTACTTTTATAAGAGATAAGGGACCTCGGACCAGCAACCATGCTCCTCGAAGTTCATACCTTCAAGGATAGTCTAATTAAATTGATAGCAGGGGTTCATTTAATTAATTCTTGTGCCTTTCCATGGCATAGTTAAGATACGGATCAAACAGATTTGAGTCAAAGTCGAAATTTCACCACTCTTTTCCAAAACTGGGAAAATGAAAGTAGGGAGCGAAATTTATTTTCAAGTAGCAGAGGACTTTACTATGAAAACACATATAAAGGGGACATAGGCCTGGAGGACCAGCTCACTGTTCAACAGATTAAACAGAAGACAGTACAAATAAAGTAACCGAAATAAGCAAGGAATGACTGAAACCAAGGATAGCTATGGGTTTTTAAGCAAGGATCTCTTCAATGGGTTTGGCATCCAATTTGGCTTTCTCCAAGTCTTGCAATTGCTGCTCTTTCACCAGCTTCTTAAGCCTTGCAAGTTCAAGGTCTTTGCTCATCTTCCTCCTATACATCTCAGCAAAAGTAATTGGTTCCTCCAGCACAGACTTCTCTCCCTCTCTAATCTTCAGTGGGTATACTATTGCCTCTGGTTCTGGATTTTGGAATGTGGCAATGGATAATCTACTGCAGTTTGAATTCACCACTGCTTGGTGATCCGCATTCTTAAACCTCCCATTGCTCAGATACTGATAATCAGAATAGAAACAAATTCAATCAGATAATGGGTTTGTATAATATTAGTCGTCATCAATTCATGATAACATTGATAAGTTATAGAATTAATCGGTAGCTGGCTTTCTCCATCTCATTAGAACCAAAAAGAGGGGACTAATTTTAGGCCACAGTAAATGAGCTCCCCAAATTCTTTGTTGCACCCATCTTGGCTTTTAAGGCCATAAGTTATAGCAGTAGCTACAAGCAATGTAGGAGTCCTAGTAATTGTGGGCATGCGACTATCTTATTAATCTTTTATTTTTATTTTTTTTTAATGGAAAAAATATATGTACATTGTACACTCCACAAATTTGATAAAATATATAATTTAATTTTAGTAATTGTAAAAATACTCGTATATATCAATAAAGTCTAATATATTTAATTATGTTAGCCTACTTACATGACCATGATCCCCGAGGTTGACCACAAAAGCACCTTCCACCGGTTGAACGGTGATCCAAGTCTTTCCATTATCTCTTGTAGCCTGGAGCCCACCCACTTGATCTTGGAGCAAAAGGGTAATTGTACCCGGATCCGTGTGGCGTTTGAGTCCGAGAGTGAGATCGGGTTGTGGGCATTTTGGATAATAATTGACCACAACCTTTTGATCCATATCGACACATGCCTTGGTTAAAGCTTCTTTCTCTAATCCCATGGCTTCCGATAACACTTCAAGCATTTTGCATGCCAGGCCCATTAATTTGTCACTGTATTCTTTCGTCACTTCAATCCATCCTTGGGGCTTGTCGGGCCAACGAGAATAGTCCCGGGTTCGAATTGGGTATGAAAAATAGGTAACAATTTCACGCCAATCTTGGACGGCTTCGCCCTGATTGTTCAATTAGTGTACAACATTACACTCATGACCATGGAATATCATTCCTTATTATAAAACTTAAATTAAGATAGCTTCAATTATAATGTTTTAGGCTTCAATCTTTTATAAATTCCTTTTTAGGACATTCTAAAACTTTCAAATGAATTATATAAAAAATTTAATGAAACTATTAACCATCAAAAACACAATATATAATCATTTTAGAATGCATCAATTATAAAGAATATAAAATAACAAATGAAAAATATTTAACGCCATTTAATTATCAGATAATTTATTAAATTTTTATATTATGAAAAATAATTTAAATCACCTATACAAAATTTCTATTATTATTTTTTATCATTGCCAAAATACATATAAATTAATATTCTATATTAAAAGATAGGGCTAATAATAAACTGAAACCAAAATCACAAAATTAAATCCAACAAAACAAAAGGTCTTCCATTTGGATGCAATCAATCGAGAGCATGCGCAGGAAATTACCTGAAGGTGGCTGGAGACAATAAAGCCACCCTTCTTTCCACCGGACATATCAAACCTCAGCTTCTCTTCCGGTGGCAAAGCGAAAAACTCTTTTGCAAGAAGAGTCATCTTCGAAATAAGCTCCGCATCAATGCCATGATCAATCACCTGAAAGACACCCCAGTCTTCACAGGCCTCCACGATTTTCTTGCAAATTTCATCCCTTCTACCCCCAATTTCATCAATCCCAGCTAGTGAAATCACAGGAATTTCGTTGCTGAATTCGTTGTAGGCCACCTTCGGACGCTCATCTTCGTCGCGAACGAAACTTGAGTTGAGGGTTTTCTCTTCTGCAAGTGCTGTGAGAGTTGCAGGAGCCATTGTTTTTTTCTTTTCTTTTTCTTTTTTTTCGGTTCGTTTGTTTGATTTTGTGAAGGAATGAAAAATGTGATCCGCAGTTGCAGCTTGGTAAAAAGAAATCGGAAAGAGGGTATGCATATAAGGTGGGAGTTAAGAGTGTGGTAGCTCGAACTACCGTTTTTGTGACTCTCTGGGCTTTCGCTGGCTACCTACCCTTCTCCTTTGCTTCTAGAAGATGGTTAAAAAAAACGTTGAACTTTTGATCGATCGGAGAATAATTAATTCAAATATTAATACCGAATTAATTTATGTCAACTTTAATAGAAAGGAGATTAAAGGCATTTAGGTATTTAAATTTGTGCCCTCATAATTACTTTTATTCCATAATTATTATAAGATAAAAATTAAAATATTAATAATTTTTTTTAAAAAAAAAATGGGGTTATCGTGGTCATTTTTTATAATTTTATTCTAAAAAATCAGTGAAAACTAATTATATTAAATATATTATAAAAATAGAGGACATTATTTTTTTTTTCATAACTTTAAACCCAACGTATTCCAAATTGGATTTGACCACAATCCTGTAAAATACACTCTAAGCTTTGCTTGAACATTTTTTTAGTTGCATGCTGGACTATAAAATATTAAAAATTAGAGTTTATTCTTAACACTTTTATAAATATCTAGATAGTCTCTAATTAATTATTTTTTAATTATATACATTAATTTATTTTTATACTCTCATAAAAATATTCATTCTAACATTCAACCTTGCATCTATATGAATAAAAGAAAAATTCATAAATTATGAAAACAAGCTAAACTCTACACATACTAAATAATTTTTGAACTATAGAAGAACACTTTTTAAAATTAGTATTATAAAAATATTTTTTAATTATTTGAATTTTTTAGAACATTGATTTTTTTCTATATAAGTTGATTAAAAATAATTTATGATAAATTAATTTTGATATTAAAGAAAAAAATTATGGGTAAGTCTGTTGATGGCTGTAAAGAGTTTATATTTAGATTAAATTGTCTTTAATAATAATTTACATTAAAAATATTTTTGTAATAATTTTTTATTAAAATATACGTATTCATAATAAAATTTGGGGTACAAATAAAGTCACCTATTTCAAAACATCTTATTAATTAAATTAATTATTTTACATAATCTATTGTAATAAAAAAACTAATTAATAAGAAAGAGTAAAGTTCAATGTTTTGTGTGTAAAAAACCATTTTGTATTCCATTTAAACTTTAAAATAAATAAACTAATTAATTAATTACTATAAATAAATAGTTAAGTATTTAATTTTTAAATGAGGCTTTCTTAACTTAAACTTAGATATAAACCTTTTATTATTAAATTTATATAATTCAATAGTTAAAATTAAAAATTAAAAAATTACATTTAATACTAAGAACTCAATAATTATATCTGCTATTAAATTATATACGTTAATGAACACAAATTCATATCTAAAATTAAGTTATAAAATTTAAGTTAAGAGGACCCTCATCCTTGTTTTTTATTAAAAAAATAAAAAATTTAAGTTAAATATTCTAACTAATTCTCATCTAAATGATTGTATTTTATGATACTATTTTCTCTAAAATTTAATAATTTAAGATCATTATAAAACCTCCATAAGAAATTAAATTATATCATAATTATATTTAATCAAAACGTTATTTTTATAAAATATATAAATTAGAAAAATATGTATATATTTTTCTTGTATATGACAATTATTGTATCACATATTTTATATAATTTATTTTTATTTATTTAAGTAAAAGCATAGAAAAATAGGCAATTACTGTTTTTAATGTTAAAATCCGATAGATAGGTGATGATAATCCATTCAAAAAGAGTTAGGCTGTCGTGGTGCGTTTAGCTACTTACATGAGATGTTTAGGAAGTAGGTTACAGAAGGCAACAAACAAACGCAAAATTGGTTTGGTAATAAAACACGCCACGTCAGTCGTCACGTGTTCTTCTACTCACTCTTCTATCTGTCATTCAGAAGTCATGCTTGCATTAACTTCCTTCCCTTGCCAAGCCCATTTTTTCAGGACGAACGTCTGGTAGCCCAAAATAAAATATGTCATTTGCATTTTTTTAATATATATTTTTATTTTATAAAAAAGGTTGGTAAATTGTACATAAATATTGTATTATTAATTATTTCAAAATTAATTTAAATTCCTTGGAATATTATGTTAGAATAATAAAAAAGATAAACTCGTTTAATAGATTCAAATTTTAAATTTTTTTTCTCTAAGCTCTAAAATAAATTTTGAATGACTATCAAAATTCTTTTTTGAAGAAGCAGTTTGAAAGACATTTTGATATGGACATTACCATTTCATTTTTGTCATGAAGGAAAAATATATATAAATAACGATTTGCTTTGTTACTTTTGGCACAACATCAACTATAATTGGAGGACTCCAAGTGGTTTGCCTCGTACTTCATATATATATATATATGGAAAATGATAAATATTTTTTATAAATTTTTTAAATAATAAATATTTTTTATTTTATATTTTTTGATAATTTTTTTTTAAATTTAAAAGTTGTAACATATACATTTTACTCAGCTAATTTTCTTAATTTTTTATTTTTCTAATTTAATAATTATTATACCCTTAATTTTTATAAAAATATAAAAATATAAAAATAGAAATATATACAAATAAAATGTATAAAATTACTATTTAAAATTTATATAAAATACATATAATTTATATTTTAAAAAATAAAAAAATTTATAAATTATATATTTTTTAATTTTTATATTTTTATGAAAATTAAGAATAAAATAAAATTTACATCGTAAAAAATATAAAATAAAATAATTAATTTAACAGACAGATATTTATCACAATATTTAAATCTCAAAGGAGATTTTATTACAAAACATAAAGTAGAAAATAATTATTATTTAAGAAATTTTAAGATATAATTCTTTATAAAATATATGATTAGGGAACTCTAAACTCGTTTTTAATTTCTTCTTTCTCTTTTTTTTTTTCTTAATTATTATAAAACATTAGAAATGGCTAACAATTGTTATTTCATTCATTTTAACAGTGCTATATTATATTTGTACTTTTTTTCGTAAGATTATTTTTCTGGGTAAAGTGCATATTTTGAAGAGTACCAATCAATCATTATATAATATATTACGAGGGAGTCATAAATCTATATATACTTTTAAAATTAAATATTTATGATTGACAAGCATTTTATTAATTCTTTTCCATATATGTGCTATTTTTTAACTTAAATGGAAAAAATCAATAATTCAATTAAATATTTATGATTGATAAATTTATGTTATTAAATAATTTTGCAAATTCAATTGAAAGCAATAACGGATGAGCACCTGAAGAACATTAAATAAATAATTAAATAATTAAAAAAAAGGAAAAAGAGAGTAAATAATACTAAATTACCATTCCTTGATAGCCATTAATATTTGCTTGTCCATGTAGCCCTCTATACAAAGAAAGACTTATATAAGATACTATTTATACGTGAATTTTAAATTTACAATATAAATTTAAAAATTTAAAACTAAAATTTATAATTATTTATGGTAAATTTAAAATTAAAATTTAAGTTTGATGTTATAATTATTAAAATTTACGTTTTTAAATTTTAAGTTTACATATCAATAATATTCTAATATGTCAACACATAAACGTATGTAACAAATTTTCATGTGTTATACCCACGTGAAAGAATTGAGAGAAGATAAAGCAGAGGCAGCTTAGACATTATCACAAATTCCACAAAAAAAAAAAACGTGTGAAAGGAAGAATTTTGTGGGAATTTCAATGCAAAGAATTTATAAATTATAACCTTGTGTTTTAAAATTTTAAATACTAAGTTTTTATAGTAAAATTTGTTTTCAGATTATTTTTTTTAAGAAAATTTTCTGAATTTTTGTTTATTCGTTGACAAAAATATTTTTAGCCTTTTCAACTGTCATGATATTATTTATTTTTTATGTTATTTTATAACAAGGAATCATGCCATGGGATATGTGTATTACCCTTGAACAAATTAAATTTGTCGAAATGCTGATTAATTTTCCTTTTTCAGTAAAAAAAAAAAAAAAATTATAAACCGTTACTTTTGTTGAAGATTATATGAATTTAAGCCCAAGCCCAAGCCAATATCTAGCAAATTCAAGTCCAGTAGAAAAAAGCATTGATAACAGAATCTGGAAACAACCGTAAAGATCATTGTTCGAACAATAAGATGATTCTTGATTCATTACACGTGTACCATTTTTAAAATACTCTGGTGGTAATTAATTCCATTTGTGTTTTGTTTGTTTTATTTTTTTTGCTGGTGGTTTTATAATATTTATAAAAGCGGTAATGGAGCATTGTATCTTGTCGACATTTTATGAGCTAAAATACAAAGTTGTAATCTCCTTATTTCTCAACTTTTTGATAATTAATATCCGTGTTTTTATAAATGGATCAAATCCAGAATATTGAATCCATCTGTCATTTCTTGTATGTATCCTAAATAGAACAACTTTCTATATCTAATGCTTACAGTTAAATCCCTTGAATCCGATTTTCACAAGCATACCATACAACTCACCATTAATAAACGTGTATGTATACTTTTATACATACTGGATCCACTGGTTTGGACATCATGACCCGAATTGAGTTGAAGACAGTGACAGGTTGATCGAAGGTTGAACATGGCCAATTAGTTCGTCCGCAGCTGCTCATTATTGTTAATTTAACATATTTTTTTATATGCATTATATATTATCGATTGAGTTGGTTTCAGTTTTTAGATACACAACAATATTAATAATTCAATTAATGTCACTTATTTCTTCATCTAACAAAATTTTGTTCCTGTCAATTTCTAGTTAAATCCAACGGTAATGCCAACATGATCCTGAAAGTGAAGAGCAATCGTACCGTTAATATCAAAACAGATAAATAAATCAAGGATAGAGGTATCAAAAATCAATTTTCGAATATGACTTATAGCTAGAGAAAAGAATTGGAAGAGTTTAGTTTTCATAAAATGATTAAAAACACTTTAAATACCAGAGAACAAGAAAAATGTCTTCAGTGAAATGGCAGCTAAATCAATAACAGTGATTGACACTCATTTATATACACATCAAGGGAGAAAAGCCTTACATTAATTACATTTTACCTCACAGCAAGTGAGATGTCCTGAGCTCTACAGACACCTGTTCTTACAATGATTTTCACGGTAGTTTATAAACAAAATTTACGGTCCATTAGGCTAAATATTTACACACTATAAATACTAGTAAGGCAACTATAATTCTAGCTAAAACATATCCAAACTTCTTGCCATATAGAGAGGGGTTTATTAATCATTTCCACGGGACGAAAGAAGGGATCCCTAAATCACGCATGTGAATATTATCATTACTAACTATAATTTTAATATTATTGTGAATATTAACTCCAAAGATAATAAAAAAATTTTGAAAATATAAATAAAATTAATCAAAATAAAAATATAATCTTTTAATCTCTTATTTATGAAAGTGCAAATAAAAAAGAATTATATTTATTAAATTTGTGTTAAATCATTATAAAAAAGTGATATTTATAGATAAATATTCCAACCATTCCTACTCTAATATATATTATAAAAATAGAAGAATAGTAAAGAAAAAGAGAAATTTAGTAAAATTACTCTTATTTAATAAAAGACAATCTATCTTATTTTACTCAAAAGTAAAGATATCTAATTTTTTAAAAGTCAAGACCTAATTATATTGAAAATGACAAAGCCATAATTATATAACACTTTTTCTTGAATTTTACTATTTTTAATTAATTTAATATGTACATTATAATGTCTCATTAAAAATCTTGTCAGTAAAATTCAATGGGACAAAAGCTGGTTGAAAGAAAAAAAAAAAAGTATAGTACACATTTGGCTCTCTTTGATAGAAACCTTTTTCTTAATATATTATATATCAATCTATCAACTTGTAGAGTTAATGTATATTAATATTATATATCAATTTTTCAAAAGTTGATATAGGTAAAGTCTTAATAAAAAGATCAACAATATTTTTTGAAGAGTGAATTTATTTGATATCAATCTGATTGCTCTAATAAAGCTTATGAGTATAAAAAAATTTAGATAAAATATACTTGATTCTATCACCTTTGGTACATCCTTCTCTTACTTGAGCAATACAAATAGTATTATTTTCATAAATTACAGTTGAATCCAAAAATAAAAAATAAGCTACATATACTCTAGATATGATGTATAATAGAACGTAATCATACACATTCACAACTAGTTTTATATAGAGCAATAATCTTAAAATGATTAAAAGATATGGAAACAAGAATTTGCTTTGTAGATCACTAGGAAAATGTTGTATATAAGTAAATATATATACCATTTGTGATCAGACTTTATGAGAATCAGAAAGATAATCAGCATCTGTATGACCAACTAAACCTAAATTTCTTGTTGATTTATTGGAATAAAATAATTTTAATTTGTTGTTCTATAAAGATAACATAATATATTCTTGATGTCATTTTAATGTCTTCGAGTAAGTTTAAAACTAAATCTAGTTAGTAAATTTATGGCAAATGCTATATCTGATCTAATACATTGTGCCAGACATAATAAAGCATTAATAATATTAAATATGATGCTTTTTATTTAAGTATCTTTTCACTATCTTCTTTAGGACAAAGTAAATTTCTTTTAGGATCACGAGAATAAACAACTATTAGAGTACTCAATAGATAAGATTTGTTCATATTAAAACATTTAAAATCTTTTTAATATATGCAGACTGATAGACAAATATTTCATTAGATTTATGCTCAATTTGCAGGTCGAAATAGTAATTAGTTTTTTTTTCTAAATCTTTCATTTCAAATGCCATTTTCAAGTATTCAATAACCTTTAAAACTTCTTCAAGAGTTTCAATTATATTTATGTCATCAATATACACTGTTATAATGGCAAATTTGTATTCTAATTTTTTTTTTATAAATACTTATGGGCATATAATATTATTAATAT
>JAWDEX010188497.1:0-13057 GCA_035221805.1 Trichilia hirta | reverse complement strand
AGTACGGCTGTATGATTAATCATTGACTGTGGATATTCACCCATATGATTGATCATATTTAGTCATGTTCAGTATCACATTCTTAAATGTAGTACCCATATTTATGCTCCTATGACATGAGACTCATCACCCAACTATTAGTATCGAATACTAATGATTGGCAGTAACAAAACATGCTAATCATGTAATGTCGTTATCCTTTATGACATCATCTTAATCGAGAACTAATTTTAAATGTATTTAAATCAAAGATTATGTTCTCATATCTATAACTCTTTATAGATAGAATCTCAACATATAATGCATACAGGGATATATCTCATATTAATTAAGAAAATAAATAAGTAGCAACTGAACATAATACAAGGTACTGAAAATACCATTTTATTACTTGTAAATAATTTTACAAATAAATTCAAAGTTTATATACAAAGAAATAATAACCCTGAATTATATGATATAATTAGTTCTAGGGCATATCTTTAACAGTTTTCTGCTGCTTTAATGGTATTCTCATAGATTTGGCTATATTTTCTAGAATCAAGTTATGTAGCTGCTTAAAGAAACTAAGACTAAATTTAGCTTATATCACATTTTAGGTAAAAGTACATTGTCAACGTAGTTGCTTTTTAATATATTTTTAAATCAAGTTTGTCCATTTCTGTGGTACTTATCTAAATTAATTCAATTTTTATATGTTATAGAAAAAAGATGAATTCAAACGAGACTAAGCTTATGCAAAAATCATTAATACCATAAATCATATCATAAAACCATCTAATCATTATTTTCAACAAAATTATGTACAATATTTATATCCATAATCTCATTAATCAAGAATCTAATCAAATATAAGGAGATAATTTAGAGATTCCTTATTCATATCATTCTATCCTTATGCTATAAATAATCAAACAAATGTTAGTGTATACCCTAAAAATCATTTGTGTCATCAATTTCAGAGCTTGTAAATATTATAATATTTTTGTAATAAATAAAAAAGAGTTTTTTATTCACATATGTATGTTACTTCCTTATTAATTCATGTTATATAATAAAATATGTATGTAAATTATTCAAATAATTTATTTAATAGTTAAATAAAATTATTAAATATATTTCCTACAAGAGTGATATAGATTGGACATTAATATCGTAAAGTAGGCATACTGAATACTACTCATAAATGTCATAAGATAATATTAGTGAAAGTGATAATGAGAGTCATGTCACAAGAGCATTAGTACAAACTTATAATTAAAGAACTATTTATCAAATATGACAAAAGAAAGATAAACCAAATAGTATGTATATAGTTAATGATTTATCAAAAAATTGTACTAGTATGTGATGCGATCCTTTGATCTGAGACATTAGAATAAGATAGTATATAAATATGTATAATTTATATGGTGTGTAAGTACATGACAAATCATGTCTTGTATGATAAAATTGATTTAATTTTGCGTTATTTATATAAGAATTTGAATGATAGTCGAGTGAGAATTTGTTGACTTATTTAATAGGATTAAGTAATTTTGCTGACTCAATCTAGGTTTGAGTTTCTAAATAAATATTGATTAATATTTGAAACTAAATCTTTGATTAGAGTAAAATAAATTTCACATGAAGAGTTCATGTGGGCAAGTTTAGGACATATGATTGATAATTTATAGAATATCAAATTTAGAGTTTTGACATTCTATAAACCCTAATTTAATTAGGATTGAACAACAAAAGAATTTTACATACATGACATGTGCAATCCAAGTAAAATTTAATAAAGAATTATTTTATTATAAATTAGAAACTATGCCGTATTATCAGATGTCAACTATAGTCATTGAACTTTGAAATATTCAGAGATAATTCATGGCCAATCCCCCCCTATAATTCTTTAATTAATTAAAGAATTATGACAATTATATGAATATGTAATTTAAAGTAAATTACATCTACTTGATTGTCATTTTGATAATTATTCATGGGTCAATTGGTAATTATTGCCATTAATTTTATAAAATTATTTAATTAATTAAATGTTAATTAATTTCAATTAAATATTAAATTTTAATGGTTAAGAATTGATAAATACGGATTATGGAATGATTAATTTGATTAATTAAGGCTTAATATAATTGGTTCGTATATTATAATATTTAATTGTTAAATGTGCATTAATATTATTAGTCCAAATATGTATTATGTTGACTTAATACTATTGAACCATATGTATTAATTTTAATTGGCTACAAAAAAGATCGTTATCAAATAAATAAATAAGAAAATATTGATGAAAATCATCTCTCTCTCACCTTTGTATCATTCACCCAAAAAGGAGAAACAAAAGAGCTTTTGTTTTTCAAGCTTTCAACAAAATGAAAAAGATCTAAGGCATTTGAGGTATAAATTAAAGAGGTTAGATAGATTTTTATCTTGTCTTCGTCAAATTTAAAGTTTGGAAGAGGTAAAAAAGTTAAACCCTAGCTTTTTATACATATATATTATTACATGTGTTGAAACTAAAATTAAGCATGTTTTAGGCCATAAAATCCTATAAATGGTATCAAAGCTAGTTAGATAATTTCTATGGTATTGATCTGCTTGTGTATGGCTTAAATTAAGTGTTGAAAACCATGGAAGAAAGATTGACATAATAGGGTTTATGAAAAATTTTGTTTTCTTATTATGTCTAATATGTTTAAATGCTTCAAAATTGGATTTTGTTGACATGGTTAAAATTTATTAGTCATGGTTTCATGTTCTAATTTGATTAGAATTGTTTAAGATGAGATTTTGTGATTTTGATGATTAATTTGCATGAGATGTGAAATTGATTATCAAATTAATATGCTATTGGTGAAACCATAATGAAAAATAGATTAAAAGTGTTTTGATCAATATGTTATTAATTTGGCTATAGTGTGAATTAAGGTGAACAAGTATTTTTCATCTAGATTTTTCGTGATTAAATGATAGAATTCATTTTGTCATGATGGAAGTGGTGACAAAATTTTTTTGTTCCAAGAATACATAATATGACTATTTTGAGTTAGTTATAGTGAATTGGTTTTCATGTTAAAATTATTTATTTAAATTGTTTAAAAATGTAATTTTATTGTTGTTGTATGTATTTTGAATTTATCTTGAATGAGATGGCATGTATAAATAATTATGGATATAAATTATTTAATATGCATAAAATTGTTTTATGTTAATTTGCACCATAATTTATTTCATGTTTGTTTGCTAATATAAAATATTGATTTTATGGATTCATGTGATAAATAATTAATTTATTTGAGATATGTGCAATTTGATTGTGTATATAATTTATTTAATGTGATTAAATAGATAATTAATTGTATATATTTGAATATTCATTTAATTTGATTAAATGCATACCTACGTGTGTATGATCTTTTACATGATCATGTTATATGCATAAATACATTTTTAGTAATGTATATGTGTATTAATAAAATGTAGAAACATATATACATATAGGGTAATCAAAACATTACAATTAGGTGTTCAACAAATTAGATTTGTCAAATAAATTTAGTAAATATTATTAATAAAATTGATTAAATGTGTTAAATGTATCAACATATATTAAGTTAACTTAATTAGTAATTAGTTAGCTTAATTTGACAATTTAACATTATTTAAGCAATAAAAATACTCAAACAAACAATTTATTTTTTTTTGTATGACTAATTTCAATAACAAACAAATAAATATTCAACAACAAAACAAAATCAACTCAAATAAATAAATAAATGTTCTTATATGATAAAAAAAATATCACACAGGCAAATCAAATAAATAATTATTATACATGATTTAACAATTAAAGAATTATTAAAGTATTAAAACATGCATTTGTTTAATTAAAATAATATATTTATGTATATATGATATATATGTGTATATTGATAATATAATATTTATTTATTTAATAAATAATTATTAATAAATATTAAAGAGTTTAATATTAATGTCAATTTTTTTGAAAATTACATATTTAATTATTTGCATATTTAAGATATATGTATGACATATGTAAAATAAATATGTATTAAGACTCTCTAAATAAAATTATTAAATATTTACCTCTTATGGCTGGAGGACAATTTTTTGATATAAAGTTTATATTCCAAAATTTTAAAATGTAAGAGGTATGAGTTTATGAAATTGAATCTAATTTTAAAATGTATAATTTTGTCTTGACCAAGATTCTAAAATATGAGGTTAAAATGAGAATAATATTTTAGAAAGTATAATATTTTGGATTTAACTAGTTAAGGGTTCTAAAATTCTAAAATGTAAAAAATTCAAATTTAGGTAAAATAAATAAATCAAATTTTATGTATGATATAAAAAAATATTTTCTACTTATTAAAATTAATTAGTTAAGATTCTAAAATGTGAGATTGATTAATTTTAATAAGAGCTTAATTCCCTATTAATTATTAAAATATCTAACAAAATTTTTGGGTCCTGACTAAGAAAGTGTAGGATTTAAATTAAATAGTGAGAATTAATTAAAAAATTAACAATTAAAATAACATCAAAGTATTCGATTGTTATAATTGAAAAACTTAGTTACATCTTGGATGGTCTTATGCCACTTGACATTGATGATAATGCTTCGCCTAAAGAGCGTGATACATTAGAAAAGTAACATGAAGACAATCAATGAGCTCGTGGATATATGTTAGCCTTTATGAATAGAAAATTTTAAATAAGTACGAAAATTTTCAAGTGCTTATAATATCCTCCTCACATTACAAGAGTTATATAGCGAGAATAAATAAGTCATTGAATATAAGTTGTGTTCCTCCCTCTTTAGTATAAGACTATGAGAGAGAATTTCATTCAATGATCATATGATTAGAATGATTAATCAAATATGGCAGTTAGATATCTATGGGGTGACTATGTCAGATCACTTAAAAGTGAATTTGATTATATAATCCCTCTCTTCTAGTCATAAAATATTTATATTAATTACAATTTGAATAAAATTGAATAAACTCTTCTTGAGTTGTTCAATAAGATTTAAGAATTCTATAAATAGAATTCTAAGAGAAAGGAATGTGAAGATATTCAAATAGCCATACTAGTAAGGCTAGTAAAAAGAAAAAAAAACACAACAAAAAGCCTAAAAGTTGGACAGAAAAAGAAAAACTTTAAGAAGGTTCCTTTTTATATTGAAAAAGAAAAAGAAAAAGGAAAGTGTTTTCACTATAATCAAGAAGGACACTGGAAGAATAATTATTCTCTTATATCTCGATAGCCTTAAGAAGGCTAAAGTAGGTATGTATAATTGTTATAAGATTGATTATAAATTAAATATTATTTTTAATTATCATTCTTAAATATTAGATTTAGTAGCTACATTTCATATTTGTGTCTCTTTATAAGCAATGCTAAATAGTTCTGCATTGTCCACACGTGAGATTATTTTGAGAATGACTAATAGAGCAACTGTTGCTGTAGAAACTAAAAGATCTTATGAGTTAAGACTGTTAACTAGACATTTTTTGAGATTATATGATGTTTGGTATTTTTCTAATACTACTAGAAATATTATTTCTCTATCTATATTATGTAAATATAGTTATAATGTACAGTTTAATGAAAATAAATGTTTAATATATTTAAAAAAATGTATTAGTTGAAAAAATAGAAAATAAAAATAGTTTATATATCTTTCAGTGAATAAAAGTTATTTAATAAAATCCATTTCTAATAAAAAGAAATCAAAATAATGCAAAATTTAAATATCTATAGCGTCATAGATTAGGTTATATTAGAGATAAATGATTAAATCAACTTAAAATAGTGGGCTTTTAAGTTTATTAGGTTTAGAATCTATTCCAACTTATGAATTGTGTATTTAAGGTAAAATGACTAAATCTTTTTTTAAGAGTAAAACTGAGAAAGTTAAGAAAATATTGGAACTTATACATATAAATATATATAGACCATTCAACACCTAAGTAAGAGAAAATTTTGAATACTTCATTACCTTTATTGATAATATGTTATGGTATAGGTAGATGTATTTAATAAAATATAAATCTTAATTCTTTAAAAAGTTCAAAAAATTTAAGAATAAAAAAAATAAATTAAAAAGAATATTAAATCTTTATAATTAGATCATAGAAGAGAATATTTAAGTATAGAATTTTAAAAATTCTTAAAAGATAATGAAATTATCTCCCGTTAACTCCTTCTTATACACCATAGTTTAATGGTATAATCAAAAAGAGGAATCGTATCTTATTAGATATGATATGATAAATAGTAAATTTTATAGATTTATCAACTTCTTTGTAGGTATATGCCCTATTAATCATTGTGCATATCTTAAATAAAATCTTGTCAAAATTAATCCAAAAGCTTTATATAAGCTATAGAGTAAAAAAAACCAGTCTTAAATATACAAGAATTTAAAAATGTCCAGCTTGTATTAAATTAGTTAAAATTTATGAATTGGATGCTAAATTTGAGAAGGGTCAATTTATTGAATATCCTAAAGATAATTTAGGATATTGCTTTTACTTTCTATTGAATTAAAAAATATCACTCAGTCAAAATACACGCTTTTTAGAAAAAGAGTTCTTAGAAAAAAGTGATGGAGGAAAAACTATTAAGCTCAAGAAAGGGTTCTTAAAGGCTTAAATCAATAATGCTAATGAAGGGGTTTCTAATTAGAAAATCTTAGTACGTATTCTAGTTCCAAAATCTTTTAGAGTATAACCTCTTGAACAATACATACTTTTCTAAGAAAAGGATTTTGAACTTACTTAATGAGAAAAATTAATCATAAAGATGATCGTAGAAGTTATGAAGAAGCAATTTTAGATAGAGATTTAGAAAAATGGCTAAAGATAATGAATTTTGAGATATAATCTATGCATACTATAAGTTTGGACATTTATTGATTTATCAAAAGGAATTATTTCTATTAGAATTAAATGAATCTTCAAAAGAAAGATTAGTAAGGATGGTAAGACAAAGACTTATAAACCATAGCTCATAATAAATGGGTATATACTCAAAAATAAAAGTTGAATTATAAGAAAATCATTTCACCTATAGTTATGATTAAGACCATTTGAATTATACTAACTATTGTAGTATATCATAATTATAAGATCTAGTAGATAGATGTTAAAACTGGATTTCTCAATAGGTTTCTTAAAGAAAGTATTTATATGTAATAACCTATATGATTTATATCTACTGTAAATAAGAATAAGGTATACAAGTTGTATTGATCTATTTATAAATTAAAGCAAGTTTCTCAAAACTAGAATAAATGATTTGATAAAATAATTAAATTGTTTATGATGTGGATTCCTTAAAGCAAATCCACCAACAGCAACAAGGTGAGTGTTAGACCACTTATGGAATGGTTTGAATGATTTTAATTTTTGAATAGAGTAAAGAGAAAAGAAATAAAGTAGCTTAGATACATCCAAAGTCTAAAGGCAAAGCCACCAACCTAAAAAACCATAACCAAGATTTTAGCTACTAAGAAATTTAGGATAAAGGTTAATTACACAAACTTAAAACAAGCTCAATTTTCATTCCACGAAGTTCGTCATTATAGCAAACATATAATTTATTTATAGATAACACAAAGCCTTTCAAGGAAAGCCCAACAAATGCTTCTAGGAAAAGATAAACAAAGATTTCAAAAAAAGCTAAACAAAGACTTCTAAAAGAAGCTAAAAGAAAGGCTTCTAGGAGATGCTAAACAAAGCTTTTAACAAAAGTTAAACACACATCAATTAATCCAAAAATATTGTCTAGAAAATTTTAGTTTATTTAATTCAATTAAGCATAGTCAAACTAATAGAATAATTTGGGTCTTTAAATTAAGCTTGACACTAAGAGTTAGGCCAAATTGGGTTACAGTGTGTATGTGTATATGGGCTAGATAAATTAATGTATTTATGGGCTAGATTGGAAAGAGTTCTTATAGGCTAATTTTGGGCAATATAAGAAAGGGTATTTATAGGTTAGTTTTGGGTTGGATTAACAAAGGTGTCTATGACTATATTTCGAGAGTTTATAGGTTCAATTTCCTAATTCATATTATCTTCCCTATGTCAAAGAGAATTTACCCTCAAATTCGAAAGATTTTCATCCTTCAAGTATGGTGAAAGGTCTCCTACATTGAAAGCAGCTGAAATTCCACCCAATTCATTTGGCAAGGCCACCTTGTATGCATTGTCACCTACCCTTGCAATGATCTCAAAAGGTCCATTGACTCTTGGTGTAATCTTACTTTTCCTTTTAGAAGGAAACCTTCCCTTTTGCAAATGCAATCAAACTAAGTCTCTAAACTAAAAAATCAATAGCCTTTTATGCTTGTTTGCCTTCTTTTTATATGCTTTATTAGCCTTCTTAATTTGTTTCTTGATCTCTTCATGAAACTTTTTCATCATTTTTATCATCTCATTGATATTGTGGGAACCCAATTTTGCATACTGAGGGTTAATCTTGTGTTGTTCATGGAGATACTTTAAAGCTTGGTGGTCTGAATGCAAAATAAAATGTTTAGGTCAAAGATAGTGACTTTAATGATCAAGTGCCCTTACAATTACGTAAAACTCCTTATCATAAGTAGAATATCTATGTTTTGTGTCATTAAGCTTGTCACTGAAATACGCAAAAGGCCATTTGCATTGAGTAAGAACATCACTAATTTTTACTCCACTAGCATTACATTCCACCTCAAATAATTTATCAAAGTCCAGGAGTACTTGTTAATGTCGTCTAAAATTTGAATGTAAAAATAGAGTCGCCATCTATCCAAATAATAGTAGGATAGATCACCTAAAAAAATTAGATTCCAAGTTCAAGGGGGTGATTAAGTGTAGAAAAGGTAATAGATACCTCACAACTTCTATAAAAAATGGTTACCAAAATATAATCATCTTGAATTTTAATTTCTTAATTTTACCCTTATTTATAATTTTTACTAAAAGAAGCGAGAATATTATAAATATTCTAACATCTCAGTTTTTTTGAAAAATGTTGAGCTAAGAGAAAGGAGAATATTAAACATATTTCACTGTCTTAGTTAATTTTTCATCTTCCTATTTTTTTTATTTTATTCTTATTATTTTTATCATTTTACTAAGAAAAGGAAAAATATTAAAAATATTTTGCCGTCTTAATTTTTTAAAAATGTTAAGTTAAGAGAAGGGAGAATATTAAAAATATTCTGTTATCTTAGCTTTTCTTTTTTAATTAAAAATTTAACTAAGAGAATGGAGAATATTAAAATATTTTGCCGTCTTGATTAATTTTTTTCAGTCTTTATTAAAAGAAATGTCATAAATAGACAAATACAGTAGTTAATTAAATATAATATTAAATAAAATAAAAAATATTTATAAAATTTAAATTTAAATATTTTAAATAAGATAAAATAATATAAGAATAAATAGAGAGGAACACCTCACTATAATGTTAAATTTAAATTGCATAAAAATAAATGACTTATAGGGACAAAGTCCCCCACATGAAGAAAAGAAAAAACATAAATATAGGGATATAAATATCCCACAAAATGTTGAATTTAAATGGTATAAAAGTAAATGATTTATGAAGACAAATTTTTTCACATAAAGTAAAGAAAAAAAAATAAACATAGGGACATAAACATCCTATAAAGTGCTGAATTTAAATTATATAAAAGTAAATAACTTATGAAAACGAATTTTCACATGAAATAAAGAAAAAAAAATAAACATAGGGACGTGAACATCTCATAAAGTGCTGAATTTAAATTACATAAAAATAAATAATTTATAAAGATGAATTTTTTTACATGAAGTACAAAAAAATAAACATAGGGACATAAACATTCCATAAAGTCTAGAATTTAAATTGTATAAATGGTAAATGACTTATGGAGATGAATTTTTTCATATAAAGTAAAGAAAAAAAAAACATGGGGATATAAACATCCTACAAAGTATTAAATTTAAATTGTATAAAATTAAATAACTTATAAAAATGAATTTTTCTACATGAAGTAAAGGAAAGAAAATAAACATAGGGACATAAACATCCTATAAAGTACAGAATTTAAATTGCATAAAAGTAAATGACTTGTAAAGAAGAATTTTTTTACCTAAATTAAAAGAATAAAAATAAAAATAGAAGTATAATCATCCCACAAATAACATAATAAATAAATATTTAGAAAGAAAATAAAGCATATATAGAAAAAATAAAAGAAAGGAGAATCTCAATAATATAAATATATCATTGCTAGTAAAAAAATATTACATAATTAAAAATACAAGAAAGAGAATATTCTAACTTTTTTCTTCCTTTTCTTCTTTGTTTTCTTTTCTTTTTTTCTTTCTTTTCTTTCTTGCTTACTTTCTCTTTTTTCTTGCTTTCTTTCTCTCAATATTTCTTTCTTTCACTTTCTCTGTTACTCACACACTTTCTCTCTTACTTTTTACTCATTGTTTCTTATAGTAAGAACTCTTACCTAAATTAGACATGTGAGAAAAAAAAGATTAGGAGATTGTCCTCCTAGTCAAATTTTTATTTTAATCAATCATCTTATATATTGAGGGATGTTGTTGTTTAGAATTATCTTTAATATTATCACTCTAATTTTATATATTTTCACCAAACTATTTACAGAAAGAGCAAGAAATCGCTTATGCAACTTTAGCAGAACTTCTTCCATACTTAACTATATCGAACTGAAATTTCACAGATTATCATTATTAGTCACTTATTAAAGAGCAACAAAACTATCCTGTAAAACAAACAAATAATTATTATTATGATTTCTAATAGTTAAAATTCTTTCGACTCAATTTTATAAATAAATAAGATAATTATATATTTTTATAGTAGAAAAAAAGTAAAATAATAGTAATATCTATGTAGACTAGCTTAGGTATTAAATACAAAAGTCAAAAAAAAAATAATAAATACTCACATTATTGATAAATTTATTAGAATTATCCTAATAGTTAATTCGAAATTAAGTAAAATTACATAGACAAACTACTATCAAAATTCAGCGTTTTAAATTAAAATACAAACTTATCAAATAATTTTGACAAAATAATTTAAAAATTAAGCCTCATATCATTATTATAAATTTGACACCTCGAGTATAGATAAAATTTACAGAGGACAAAATTGAGTTATGACATGTCTCAAACTAGTTAGGAGGAGAAATAGTTAATATTACATGTTGTAAATATTATTTTATTGTGCACTTTTTGTGTACTTGTGTTTTTTGTGTTTTATTGTTTAAAAAATTTGTGAGTTTAAATTTTTTGTTGGTCAATAGTGTCCAATTTATACAATAATAATTGAGTAAAGGATCATTTCTTATTCTTTTTTTAATCATTAAGGCGCATCTTAGTATTGTAATCCTTAAAAAAATTGGTTTTGTATGTTTTTGTCAACAATTAGTTTTGATTTTTAGAATTTATAATAAATTTTTATTATTTGCTTTTGTTTTAATTATTAAAATTTATAAATTCTTGTATAATTGTCAGTTAATTAGTTGTGTATATATATCTTTTAGGTAAGAATTTTACAAATTATTTTTATCACATACTCACTTTAATATATGATTGTGGGTGCAAGTTAAAAATTTAATATTATTTGTTTTAACGATTTCATCAATGATAACTTCTAAGAACACACACAAATAAATAAATAAATACAGATATTATTAATGAGAGTTAGGAATAAACTATACCTCAATTATATGTTTAACTATATAGAACAAGTTTTGTGTTTAATAAATAAATAAAATAAAAAAATAATAAAAAAATAAATAAGTTGAAGTTTATATCCTAAAGAGGCTCCTAAGGGTATTTTAATGCTTAATGTCTTAATGTCAACTAATCTAAGAGTCATTGAGTTATGGATATAATTATTAAATAAATATTGCCCAAAAAATATTAATTTTAGTGAAATAATAAGAATAAATTGTGTTCTTTTTTTTAATTAAGCCCCATAATTTATGTGTCAGTTTAAGTATAAAAGAAGATTTAGAATTTTTTGTTTAACGGTTATTGTATCTACACTTGAAATTTATGATTGAGAATTTACTTATTTAAAAACACCAAAAAAAAAATAAAAAATAAATACTTTGTAAGTGAATTTTTATTTTAAATCATTATCAAATATTAACGCTTTGTATTGTTAAGAGACTAACAATAAGCTGGTTATTAGGTGTAATGAGCACTTAACAGTGTATATTTATCAAGAGTTAAATTTATCATTTTATACTTTATAATATAATTAACTTTCTCGATTAAGCATATTTCTTGTTTTGTGTTTAAAATTTACTTTATTTATAATTACTATCAATTCTATTTTGATACAAGAGTAGTGAAATAAGCATGACTTTTAACTAAGAGAAATTTTAAGGTGATTCAAGTTTTTATGAAAAGAAGACTTATTGAGTTATAAATATTTATTTTATAGTAACTATTAAATTTAGACATTTAAAGGCTTAAAAAGGGCTCAAATTGAGACCCATTTATATTGTTAGCCTAATTTGACCTTCTTTTTTTTTATTATTTAGACTATAACTTAGATTAAACAATTCAGATTGACCCGATTCAAGTCTCTTTAAAAAGATGAGATAAAATTTAACAACTCTTCTTCAGATATAGCAGACAAAATCTATCAATATTACTAACTAAATTATATGTTAATGTTAGGTTGGTGAATACAACCAAAATATTTAACACCTAATTAATTGATTTGAATATTGATTTATCTTTTAATTCACATGTCTTTTGGCTCTTAGTATATCTTTAAAGCTCTCATTTGTATTTACAAATAGGAATTTTATTTATTATTCATTACACATTTAAGATATATTCAAGAGACATTTAAGAAACTACTCTATAATTATATTTTTATTCTTTTTTATTTCTGTGCATTTTTAATCTCCTAATTAAGGTTAGAAAGTTAATATTAATGAATGTGGTATGTTTTTTTGATTCTCCTTTTATGCTTTAATATTTAT
>JAWDEX010188466.1:0-13063 GCA_035221805.1 Trichilia hirta | reverse complement strand
TACAAACTAGTTTGCAAGATTGTGTATATGATTTGCTATGAAAAGAGTTTGGAAGCAGAATGATGTGTGGGGTAGAAAGTTTAATGTGAAATGATAGCATTTAATAAAATTTTGTTACATATGTATTTATTTAAGTTCAATCTTTGGGTCGAAAGATTTATTTTCTCTGCTTCTTTGTAACTACATCAGCTATGAACTTTTGTAGGTATAAGATGTCTTCAATAAGATTTATTCGTTGTGATTTATTCTTCTTTTGTGTGGTGGAATGGTTCATCGGCTAAGGTTCGAATACATAGGTTATCCCAACTATAGGTTCCATCAAGGATTGCTTTCCAGTTTTTGTTGTTTTATTCTTAACATTTGGTATAAGGTCCAATCCCCCTTTTTGTATATTTTTTTTAGAATAAAAGATATTTAAATCTAAAAATTTAGTTAGAATTACAATTTAGTCTTATTAATTTAAAAAATTCTAATTTTCACCTCTATTTTCCTATTTAGTTTTCATATAAATTATCGAATTCTAAATTTTACGACCCATGTGATGATAGGGTTAATTTGTGTAAGAGAATATCAAAAAATATTTAAAATAAGAAAAATATTAATAGATAAGAGTACAAATAAGTATCTTTTAATTTAATGAAATTAAAATATTCTTTGGTCATAACTTCAAGGATTTAAAAGTCCTTTTCTTTTTTTGATTTATCTATTTAAACTATATTTAGAATAACTAGTTTCCACTTGACTATGGAAGTAAAGATATAAAATATATTTGGTAATATTATTAACTAAAAACATCCGAAAAACCAAACTGAGTATTTTGAAAAATAATTCCAATCTACTTTTGGCCAACAACAATTATTTAGATAAATGAAGGTGTCTCCATTCAAGATTAAAATTAAATATTCCAATACATATTTGATTAGTGTGTTATTAATGACAAAAAAAAAATCTCTTTCATTTTAGAGAAAATCATGTCTTAACTTGAGAACAAAATTTGCTATAATTAAATAATCAAGATTGGAATGGATGGGGAGGATGATGCCAAATTTACATAATATGACATATTGTTGTCACACATATTTCATATAATTTAATTTTTTTTTTTTTTACTTTTATTAATATAAATCGTATTTTTTTTCGATGATATATATTTGACAGTCAACCGTTACACTTCATTTTTTGCGAGTGATTTCATCTCTTCTAAATACAAGATTTTCTCTTGAACTTAGACTTTTATTAAGAAAATTTAAATACACAAGAAAATTATTTCACATTTTTTTTTGAACGTAGAAAGAATACTACTTCATTTATTGACAAAAATTCAATCAATAAATATGAATCTTACATCACTTTAGTGTTCGTCCAAAATTCCATATGTAAGCCTTTACTTTAACTCTATTACAACAAATTACATTAATGTTATAGTTAAGTTTTTACGACAAATAGTCTGCAAATAATTTTGTTGGTATAAATGTGATTGTTGGCAAATATAGCTTTCAATTGGTTAAAGTGTTTGAGTAATTATATCATATTAATTTACTAAATTATAAATAAATTAATATAATATAATTATTCAAATAATTATGTATAAAAAGAAAAAAATTCATGTATTGATAACAATAAATTCATAGCAAATTCATTTAATAATTGCACCGTATTTGTATTACTCATTTAATAATTGTATTTTCAATTAACTCGAATTCATAATACCGCGTAGACAATGCAAATCGTGTTCCAAATTCTCATCCATAAATGTAGCCTTAAACTGGTCCTTTGAAAGCCTGAAAGTGTTGGCTCTTTGATGTAGAATGTGGGTAAATGTAGCCTTCAATTGGTTCTCCAAGGAAAGATGACATTCACTTGCTTTTGTACAAAATCAAGTGCGTGAATTCTCAAAAACTACAAAGGAAGAAGAGGAATAAGATTTGGGGGACATGAGTGGAGCAAATAGATACAGTTTTGCAAGGCGTAAATAAGAAGTCTGAAATGAGATGAATGAATGACTACAAAAAGAGTTTTCAGAAGAGGAGATCACAACTGCTTTGCAACATATGCACCCCTCTAAAGCCCCCAGGACCCGATGGCTTACCCGCGGGTTTTTTTCAAAGGCACTGGTCTCAGTCAAGCATGAAATTCTGAATACATGTCGGCATATTTTAAATGAATCGGGTGATATTGCCACTCTAAATCAGGCACACGTTATTCTTATTCCTATAGTCAACAATCCAAGGAGAATCACTGAGTTTCGCCCAATCGGTTTGCGCAACGTGGTTTACAAAATAATGGCGAAAACAGTAGCAAATATGCCGAAACCTATTATGGACAGCACCATATCCAAGAATCAAAGTGCATGCATACCTCATAGACTAATTTCAGATAATGTTGCAGTTGGGTACCTATGCCTTCGTAAGATTTGAAAACGGAAGCAAGGGAAAGAAGGTTTGATTGCCTTAGTTGGATGTAAGTAAAGCTTACGATAGGTTGGAATGGATCTTCCTTGATCAGGTTATGGGGAGAATGGGCTTCTCGGAGAAATGGAAACAGCTAGTTACGAATTTTGTTACCACACCAATTTTTTCTATTCTCATCAAAGAAGTTGCAAAAGGAAAGATTCAGCAGCAACGAGGGCATAGACAAGGGTGTCCATTGTCGCCATATCTGTTCATTTTATGTGGAAAGGCAATTTCAACATCGTTGAACGATGCAGAAAATAGGGAGCAAATTCAAGGAATGAAATTCAGCAACAATGATAGGAATTTGTTTCCATGCATGAAATGTACTTGGGCTTGCCGTCAATGATACGAAGGAACAAACGGAGGTTAGTTGATTAATTGAAGAATAGGGTGGACAGGAATGTTAGAAACTGGCAGAGCAGATTCATTTAAGATGGGGGTAAAGAGATCCTAATTAAGGCTGTAGCTCAAGCAATACCATCCTATGTCATGAGTGTGCTTCGTGCTCCTTGGTTTTATGTAATGAGATATGCAAAAAATCCTATCAAAATTCTTCGGGAGGGATCAAAAAACCAAGGTGGGGGCATTCATTGGGCGAGTTGAGAGAGAATGAGTAGAGCAAAAGGTAAGGGTGGATTGGGTGTAAGAGAGTTTAATTGCTTTACATAATCTTTGCTAGCGAAGCACTCATGGCGAGTAATTCATAACCCACAATCATTGATGTCGAGGGTTTTGAAGGCTAGATATTTTAAGAACGGAGAGCTTCTGAGTGCCAAATAGGTCACTGCCCCCATTTGTTTGGCGGAGTCTGTAGTGGGGAAGAAAGATCCTGCAGAATGGATCATGATGGGGGATTGGCAAGGGAGATAAAGTTCAAATCTATCATAGGAATTGGCTTCCAATACCTACAACATTTAAACCCATCTCTCCTGACACTTTGGCATAGGATAGTAAAGTAAAAGATTTGATCAAAGAGGACAACAATGGGATGAAGATAAGATTCGGAGTTGTTTCTTGGTGATGGATGTTGATATAATTCTTAGTGTAACTCTGCCTAGAACAGAAGCGGAAGACCAATTAATCTGGCACTATGAGAAAAAATGGGGAGTATCCAGTAAAAAGTGGGTATTACGTGGCCATATCCTTGAAGTACCAGGATCACCCAATCAACTCGTATGGTGGTGGCAGGCTATGGAATCTAACATGGTCCGTGAATATCCGAAAGAATGTAAAGGTGTTTTTGTGGCGTGCGTTGTCCAATTTTCTGCCTACAGCAGAGACTTGAGGCGTCGGCAAATTGTGAAATCGTCAGTTTGTCAGTACTGTCGGAAGAATCTTGAAGATGTTTCACATGCTTTGTGTGGATGTAAGAGGGCAAAGAAAGTTTGGCAACTGACTCCCTTTTTAAAGTTGATGGAGCATAACAGGACTTTGGGGTTCGGGTGTTTGGTGCAGGTTGCAGTCTCTTCTCTATCAAGGGAGGATTTTGAGCTGGTTAGAATGATTTGTTGGCCTATGTGGTATGCAAAAATAAGTTTATTTTTTTAAGGAAACAATGAAGAGGAGCATTAAACCTTAACCGGGTTGAAGCTACCTTGAATTCATATAAAAGGTTTGATTTTTACAGTGATTCTTTGTAATCAGGTGATAAGTTGGATGAGACCAAACTTTGGACTCCTTCACCTGTCAACTGGTATAAGTTTAATGTTGGTGCTTCTACTAATGCTAAGAAAAACAAAGCTGGAAATCTGGTGCTAGTTGCTGTTAAGTGTATACCATTCTATGCAAATGGCGATGTCGCTGAAGCAGGCTTTGAGTTTGCTCTGCAGGTTGTGCTGGATGCTCAAATACCCCAGACTATAATTGAATATGATTCTAGAAATGTCGTCATGTTAGTCAATGGATGGGAAGGAAGCAAAACTGAGAATTTTTTGGTTGCAAGAGAAATTCAGGATCTTGTTAAGATTGGACATGGGTGGAAATCGTATCAGGTGCGTAGAGCTAGTAATTCTGCAGCTCGTAATGCTGTCAAACTGGCGCTAGAAAGTCAAATGTATGCAATCTGGAAGGAAAGATTTCCTTCCAATGTCTGTTCTGTTTGTTAATTTCTCCTGAAGAAAAGGTCCGTGTATTTAAAACAAGCCTCTGCCTAATGCACAATAATAGCCAAAATTGATAGCTCCTTAGATCTAGGTTTTATCCTCATACTATTCTCTACAACAATTTTAGACATTTGATGAGGCATCAAATTAAAGAAGTGACCAATTCTTATTCCCAAAGGGAGTGGTGTCAACAATCACGCCAGATCAATCCAAACTAACGTCTTGGTTTGTTAGTTTTTTGTTTTCGTTTTTTTAATGCTTGTCATATTCAATACATTCTTCATATCTGTCTAATTTTTTGTTTGTGATCTCCAATTTGTAATTTGTAATTTTTTATTATAATTATTAGTTTATTGTTAAATTTTTTATAAATAAAAAATTTTTTTAAAAAAAAGTGAAAAGATATGCGATATATTCAATTGTTTCGTAGCTTAACTCAATTAAATTAATTTTTGAAATAATTTAATTTATTTTGCTTTCATTGAAATTTTGGTTGAGAACATATTTTATTGATTTATAATTTCTTTTATAAGCATTTAATAGAAAATAAAAGTTTTTTTTTATGATTTACTTTTTTTAATTAAAAAAAAAAGATAAGAAAACAAAAATAGAAAATAAAATTTAATAAGTAATAATACAAATAATTTTTAAAAATATGCAATGAAAGAGCTTAAAATTTCAACGTAATTTTAACGTGTATAATATATGTTGACAAGTGTCAATTTTTGTCACACGTTTTTAGAGTTTCGGTTGAATTACACTTTCGGCGAAAACCAACCCGTTCCAATTGAAGCTAAAAGAATTAAATAACGTCTATTTGACCCAAACGCCCATAATATTTTTTTTTTTTCCTAGATTTTCTCATTTTATTATTATTATTATTATTTTTTTTAACTAAAACCTTGTAAGAGGATAAATCCATTAAAACAAAAATCAAAGTAATCCCACCTCTACTCTAAGCTAGAAAATTGTTTTCGGTTTAATAATAAATTGGAAAATATTTTACCATTTTTAATAAATAGATTCCTAGCCCTAAATGTTTTCTATTTTTACTTAACCCTTACTACTAGGGATTTATTTGTTATAAATTATCAAAGTATATTTAATTCATTATTTATCTAAAATATGGGGATGAATATATTATTAAGCCTTTCTTGGCTGTAATTAATGTACCACGTTCATATGATGATATGGTATACTTAAAAAGAGTTAGAGCAAAATTTCACCATAATAAGTTGACCAATTAAATTAATTAATTAATCAGTTGATCCAATAATGGAGAATGTGTAAGAATAAAATAAAATTTAATTATAAAAAATAAAAATTGGTGTATCAATATTGGATAATACCATTAGTACATTAATAATTTAAACAAATTTAATCATGCATATAAAGACGACCAATCATTTTAAACTTTTGTTGGTATTGAAACATTGTAGCTTGAAAATTAAAATGCGTGTTTTTTAAAGAATAAAAAATTTAATAAAAATTATTATTATGAAATATTTTTTTAGCTGTATTATAATTTTAAATTAAAACTAAATATATATTACTAAAGAATTATATTATATATAAATTTATTCATACAAATTATTATTATATTGTTTTTGCATATCTTACATATTTACAATAATAATGTCTTGATTTTAGTTTTTTTAAGGATAAAATTTAAGAATTTTTAAAATTTTATAGAAACTTAAGAAATTCTAATAAGTTACAAACGTATATGAGAAGAAAAAATTATAATTTTATGGAGGTCTAAACTTATCTAACATTTTGAAAATTAATGGAGACATATATTTTTTTTGTGGGTTCAAGATCTTTAATTTAATTAAAATATTTTTTTTGTAATGAAGATGAATAAGAATGAGGTTAATCTCATTAATAAATTTATACCATATTGAAAATAATATAATTAAATATTTTAATATATAATAGCATAAAAGTAGTATTAAATATACAAATTTACATATAGAATTAATATGACAAAATATTATTATTATTATTATTATTATTATTATTATTATTATTATTATTATCATTATTTACGGTCAAATAAATCAGATTAATTATGATATAATTTATATCTAAAATTTATATTTTTAATATTACTTATCTTTATAAAAAAAAAAAAAAAAAAAAAATTGAATGAAAGATTAAGGACAGGTCAGTTCCTATCAACCCCTTCCGAGGTTGATCCACATAACTTTTGAAATCGTAGTCGTGACACATCAACAACAATTTCTGGGCAACACCTCACTTAAATGCTACATTTAAGTTAGGTTATTTTTGGTAATCAATCAATTTAAAAAGGAAAAAAAAATAAAAAGAAGTGATTAAATTTCACATCAGTCCTATATATTTGACAACTTTATAAATAAGCAATAAGAGTTGTAATTTGAGACTCTTAAGTTCGTTTTCGACATCTTTTACTTATTAAAAATAGTATTTATATTCTCAATAAGACAATTCATAAAACATTCACTGAATTTTGTTTTTAATATTTTTCTAATTTTCTAATTGATAAAAATTGTGAGATTATAATTGATTGAAAACTAAATTTACAATTATATAACATAAATTTACTATTTTAGATGAATTTTGAGGTAAATTGGGACAACATAAAGGTTGATTGTTCGTTTAAACTTTTGAAAATTGTTTCTTATTTTTAACAAAAGAAAATTAAAAAATATGTATATATGTTTGAAAATAGAAGATTTATTTTTAAAAGAAATATTTTTTTTATAAAAAATTTCATTAAATAGTAAAAAATAACTTTTTATTATTTTTAAAATAATTACAATTTTTTTTCAAAATAACTACTTTGCTCATTCTTTAAAAACAAATAATATCAGATTTATTTTTTATTTCATAAAATAATTTTTATAAATGCTATCAAATATATTTTTTGCTCTTAAAAATATTATTTTTAGAGTATTTTTAAAAACTTTACGAAAGGCACTCTAAATATTAAAACCATATATTTGGTATATATATGACTTTTTATAAAAACGTAAGGGACTCAAATGAAGTTTACCGAGGATGTTCCGAAATTTTAGTGATTTTATTATGCATTTACATGCGTTATCGGCTTAATAAAAATTTGTCCCTAAAGTTTAGATAGATAACAAAACATAACATCCTTTGGACGACTTTAATCGTTTTCAGTTGCATATAAGTCCCCGACACCGGGACTTATTTGTAGTAAAAACCAAAATTTATCCCAATTCGGCATTTTTTTATTAAATATTAAATACCTATCCTAGACTCAAACTGAGTGCAAACATAAACGTGCACCTCCGCGTTCCTCATTTCCGTAGCATCCCTCTGTCTTTCTCGCTGTACAAAAACGTTTCGACAAAACAGAAACGCGCTTCCTCATAAGAAGTAACAGAAAGCAGCACAATCATTTGCTCGCATTCTTCGGATTACAGAGATATTCTATTGACATTACGTTCCAGATTCCCTGGTTCGTCAGTTTACGCGTGCTTTGTCGAATTTTTTATTTTTCTTAGTTAGTGCTAGATCTAAGGCTTTTCAGCCCTAAATTAACGTAATTCTTGATTCAATTCCGGTTATCATCGTCTTTCTCCATTGTTACAGCTGAGCCTGTTCGAGGTGTCGATTGAATTATGCTTTAGATAAGGTAATTTTATGTATACTCGACGAATGCGATACGTACTTGTATGTGAACGTGCAGGCATATTTAGTATTTTTTGTGTTTTCGTTTTGTGTGAAGATCTGGATCGAGTGAGGAGGGATTGATTGGAAGATAGAGGAAGACTTAAAGGGAGAAGATGAGTGAAGGACAGAAGTTCCAGTTGGGAACTGTTGGCGCATTGACTTTGTCGGTGGTATCTTCGGTGTCTATTGTAATTTGCAACAAGGCGCTTATTAGCACGCTTGGTTTCACTTTTGGTTAGTGTTTTCATTCTTTGAATCTATTGTTGTTAGATCTAATGTGGTTGTGATAGTGCTTTTGAAATCATTTTGTTACTTATATTCGTCATATGAGATTTAAATACTACCGGTGTTTGTTTGAACATAATTATCGAAAAAAATGTTTGTATTGATGGGGAGTTACTAAATACTGCTTCGTTAGTAAGTAATGTTTATAGATTCTAATATGGTGGTGGGTTGATGGGGTTTTCTAGGTATTGCATCTCATTTTCTCATTATTTCTTGCTGTCTTTTTCCTTTCCAATAATCTTTAACTTAATTGATGTATAAGTAGTAAATGACCTATTACTTTGTAGTTAGGGACGATCTGGTGATTCATTTGGAGGAAGGTTTGAAATGAGTCAATTGCATCTCTCTTGATTCATTTAAATTCAGTTCATGACTCTATTTGTTGTGACATGCCAAGTCTTAAATTGGATGTTAATGCCTCATATATGTGGTAATTCTAAAGAATCATGTAAAACAATGTTTTAACCCTGTTTTAGGGAAAATGTGGGTAGTTTATCCTTATGTTTTTTTGCGATACTGGACAGTTTGTTCATCCTCTTGTAAATTTCCTTAAATTTAGTTCAAGTATAAAATGTTACTTGGAGGGAAAAATAAAAGAAAAGAAAAATAAAGATAATCATCATCATGATTGTTGTTCTACTTTGGCATATCATATATTACTCGATCACTTATTCAGACTCTCTCTAACTTGCAGCCACTACGCTGACAAGCTGGCATCTTCTTGTCACTTTTTGTTCTCTTCATATGGCATTATGGATGAAATTATTTGAACACAAGCCTTTCGATCCAAGAGCTGTTTTGGGATTTGGGATATTGAATGGGATATCTATTGGGCTGTTGAATCTTAGCTTGGGTTTCAACTCTGTTGGTTTCTATCAGGTAAAGTTCCATTATTCGAATTCTGACTTGTGATCCACAATTTATGCTGCCAACAATTACCACATTACCATCAGATGTTATGTAACCAGATCACTTTCAGGAGAGACTCACTATGTATCAGAGTACCACAAAAGCATCTCGAACTCTATATTTCTGAAAGATCTGTTTTATTTTCTCTTAAAAACATGCTGTGTGGTTTTCTTTAATTAGAATATGTTATGCATTCTCTTGTGGTTTAAATCATTGAAGACAATGTGTTTTGTGCACGATCAAAGTGATAACCAATTTCATTTCATTTGGATCCACACTTTGATCTTACAGCATCATTAGATATTGCGGTTTGACAAATTGAAAATGACATTTATATTTTGCTGAAAAACTTTGTTACTTCATACCTTTGATTTTGTATTTTAAAATCTAAAAGGTGTGGTTTCTCAATTTTTCTCCTTTTATTTGTTGTTTTAGATGACCAAACTTGCAATCATCCCATGCACCATTCTTTTGGAGACCATTTTCTTCGGGAAGAAATTCAGGTGAGTTTTAATAACGTTATTTCATTAGTATGATTACAATGCAGTAACTCCTGTGCTTTTTTGAGTTCAACATGAATATGGTATGGTGCCTTCTTTTATGTTTTAGATAGGAAATATTCATTTTAGACCAGAAAATAAGATCAAATGCTTGAAGGCATTTGCTCTGATAATAGCTTGAATCTTGGATCAAGCCTTTGTTTGGTATGGCTTCCTCGCATTTGTTGTTTAGTATGGGCCTTCGTCTCTATTACTGGGAGGAAATGAAATATTTTAAAATTTTAGATTTTCCTTTTGACGATATAAATATGATCTTTTGCTTGATTGTATATGTAATTAGGCTACAACATAAATCTATTTTGAAGATATCTCCTTAATTCTATTATTCAAATGGTCATTTGGTCGAGATTTGTGCAATTATGGCTGTTTCTTTTTTTCTTTTGCCTGCGTAAGGCTCTTGCATTGTCTGTATTGAATCATATCTTATTTCAGGCCTTAAAAATTGATATATATTAGCTTATATGCACCTTTCTTATTTACTTGTGGTCGTTTTTAGTGAAGTGATACATGGGCAGACTAGTTATATTATCTTATTCATACACACCACCATGGCATTCTAAATTTCAAAGAGAATACGCAGTCTTATGTTATTGCCAAATCATCTATTCTCATTTATGATTTAAAAAAAAAAAAAAAAAAAAAATTGTATTCCATGTGGTCCTATGGATGATGTCACATTAGTTTGTCTGATTGAGTTTATGTAACTACTAAGGAGTTTGTTTTTTTAGCATTACTCTTTGTATTTTCACTATATTTTTCATAAATTATAGCCATTGATGGTTGTTTATTAATATATCTTTCCAAATATTGCAGTAGGAATATTCAGTTTTCATTGGCCATCCTTCTTGTTGGTGTTGGAATTGCAACTGTAACTGATCTTCAGCTTAATGTTGTGGGTTGTATCTTGTCTCTGCTTGCGGTTATCACAACTTGTGTCGCTCAGATTGTATCCTCTACCAAAGTTATATTTATTATTTGTTTGCCTAATAAGTTATTACCATTGTTGCAGTAATACCTCATTTTGTTTTCATCATCAGAATTGCTACGCTAATACAAACCTTAACTAGTTACTTTCAGATGACCAATACCATCCAGAAGAAGTTCAAAGTTTCTTCAACCCAACTGCTGTATCAGTCCTGTCCGTATCAGGCAATAACTTTGTTTATCATTGGCCCATTTCTAGATGGGGTTTTGACCAACCAAAATGTTTTTGCTTTCAAATACACTCCTTATGTGCTGGTAGGAATTTAAATGACTTTTCACTCTTTTTCCCTCTACTATGTCAAACTTTTCTGCTTTTCATAGTAACTTTTATATGTATTTTCTTGGTTGCAGTTCTTTATTGTTCTATCCTGCTTGATATCTGTCTCTGTAAACTTCAGCACATTTCTAGTAATTGGAAAGACATCTCCGGTCACGTATCAGGTTCTAGGACATCTCAAAACATGCTTAGTTCTAGCCTTTGGCTATGTTCTACTTCATGACCCATTTAGTTGGCGCAACATTTTGGGGATCCTGATTGCTGTAATTGGAATGGTGCTTTATTCATATAGTTGCACCATTGAGAGCCAGCAGAAGGCTAATGAAGCATCAACCCAATTGCCCCAGGTACTTTTATATTAAAATTTTATAAGGAACCAGATATACCTTGCTTATTTATCATTTAGGAAATGTATTAGCATAACTACAGTAGTAAGAAGAGGTAATACAAAAATCTGTAAACTATAAAAAATGAGACAAAATGAATTGTTCCACACTAGCACTTCTGCGTCTATTTGTGGAATTGCTTCTTTTGTTTGCTTAGTCGTAAATAACATCTCTATTTTGATAAAGCTTTAATTGGATATAATTTATGAAAGAAAGCACTTTATTAATTTTCTCTCCTCTTATCATATTGATTCAGGTCAAGGAAAGTGAAACCGATCCGTTAATTAATGCAGAAAAGGGAACCGGAATCATGGGCGACAGTGCCAAATCTCCTGTATGGAAATCAAATAAGGACCTGCATGCATGAAACTTTTCAATCTTTATTCATTCACCACATTAGATAAAAATTCAGAGTCTATAAACTGTTCCAGCAATGAAGATGTTGCTGGCAAGGGTCATCCTGTATTTGCAAAGCAAAGATTGCAGTGTCAATTATAGTAGTAGTGCCAGGTATGAAGGAAATGCCATTTTTCTATAGCAATTTTGGGTTCTGATGCGGGCTTCAAATGGGATGCATGCCAGAATTTGATATGCTAAGAGTGTATACTGTGCTACCAAATAGTACTGGGAAAACAAATTTTCATTATCGTTATTTCTGCTTTAGTATGTATTTCAGTACCTAGTGAGCAACACATGCTGTCTCGTTGGTATTCTCGGTATAAAATTTACATGCAATTAGCTTTTGAATGTGTTTCTTGGTACAATTGAGTTGGGTGGATGTTTTATTGGTATAGTTTTCGTTAACATAATTTTTATAAATTAAAATAAACAAAAGGAAAAGTAAAAAAAGGGTGGAAGTTCAATAACATCATTCTTGCACCTGGCACCCCTGACTGACGCCGATTAGTTGATATTTGTTGGGACACACCAGGCTGATACGATGCAAATTGGGCTGTTTAACAAACAGTTGCTAATTGGTTGAGCTAAAGTTAGTTGATTAACTAAGCTGACGGTGGTCGGTTGTTGCAGTCTAGAGGAGGCAAACGGTACGGCCGTTGAAAATCAAGCCTAAAGGGCTTTTGTGCTGGGCCAAGCACGAGGGTGCACACTAATTGTTACGGGTCAAGCTCGGTATGGTGAAAAATGGGCCGGGCATGGCCATTTGCACTGTTATTGTTTGGGGCTGGAAAGATAGGCCTTATCAGACCTGGCCAGGCGCTTGTCTAGACTGGGCCAAGGGTTACCCTAACAGGCCGGGCTTTAATTTATTTATTTAAAAATAATTTTATTAAAATTAATAAAATTACTATTATAAAAATGTTATTAATTTAAAATAATATTACATCAAGCAAAAGTTATTGACATTCATAAATAATAAATTACAATATATATATATATATATATATATATATATATATATATA
>JAWDEX010188455.1:0-13064 GCA_035221805.1 Trichilia hirta | reverse complement strand
TTTTTGGTATGTACAACTATTTAATTGACTGATTGTTTTCTTTTTCTGTTTTAGGCAAGTAAGGAATATTATTGCCAGAATTTTCAGCCTTAATTATGATGGCTTATAATTAAGCTATTTTAAAAACTTTTCTTATAATAATTTAACCTATTTATAGGCACCTTTGGAGAATAAAGAGGAAGTTAATTGATCTGAAAATTTTGAGAGTTTCTTTTCTCTTTAGTTCTTTGAAGAACTATTCGAACTTATCAAGAATTATTCTTGTGACATTCATCAACGACTTATCAAATAGGAATAAAAATCCGTGTGTGGCGTCTATATTATACCAAAGTTCTAATTTTTTTATAAACAACAGGTCGAGGTTCCCTTTAAATTTGATTGTAAAACAATCTTGAATTCTGAATTAAGTTCAGGTCTCATTATTCTTGACGGAGTTCGTATCACTATTTTGATGAGACAATAGTCAAGGATCAAACAAGTAGAATATCCAGGCTATTACCATGAAATATTCATGCTTGCACATAAATGTATCCTGTCTTCACTATCATGAGCCACCTATAAATTATGCTACCATTTACTGCTGTAACTAATACCATAAAATGGTAATGCTTGCACGCAATATGTCCATTTGTAATTATCATGAGCCAACAAATAACAAGAAGGAAAAATTATGCAACCATTTGCTGCTACAAATAAAATGAATTGCAAATGATAACAAATAAAGCCTCCAAAGCGGTAGCAAGTGACTATCAATCATGATTTGTGAGCATTCTTATGACTGGATCATCAAGGCAGACAGCATTACAAAAATATCGAAGTATCCTATTTTTAAGCCACATCAAGCAATGGGCACCTTGGTCCGATGCTTCAGGGGAAACCAATTCCCAGGGTATGATGTGTGATAGGCATCCACTTGATGGTGGGATGGCCCACAATATAAAAAATACTAAATAAAATAAGCTTGAAGTCCCCATGAAAGGTTAAAAACTGGAAAATATCAATAAATTGAATTATGCCTTTAGAAGATATAAACACATCTCCACAGGATCAAAGTTTTGCTTCAAAAATTGTGTTTCTTTAATGCAATCACTTAAAATGGGTAAAAAAGATAATGTCAGCACTAAACACAAATATATTATAAATATATAAAAAGAGAGTTCAGGCACAAAGTTACTACTCCTTCATTACTATTAATATTACTGTTCCAGTAAAGCATACCATTTTTCCTATTAAATCTTTTGGTCCCTAGGAAATCATTATTATGTTGGGCTTGAGCCAATCATGCTTCAGCTTCTAGGATGGTTTGCTTTTAAGACAGCATCATCATATAGATTACAGCAGGCTTTAGGCACAAAGATTGAATGCCAAATAATGGTAGCCAACAACTCAAATAGGACTGAGGCAATATTGGGTTATTGAGGCAAGCATCTTATATTTTCTTCCACATGAAAGCAGGCTAAGCAGCTACCCACATCAAGCACTAGGCACCAACCACAAAGTACCAGTAGTAAACAAAATAATTATGAAGTTCACAATAAAAATTAGAAATTGAAAAACATCAATGAATGGGATTGTGCATTTAAAAGATACACATCTCTACAGGAACAAAGATTTGCTTAAAAAGAGTATTTTTCAAATGAAATAACTTGAGCAAATATGTTCACAACAAATAAACAATTAAAAAAATTGAAAAAGAACTAAAAATGAAAAAAAAAAAAAATTCCAACACTAGAGGTAAATATTTAAAGTCCTAGAGAATCAAATTTGATAGAAAAATAAATTTATTAAATACACGATGATAGTGAAATTAAATTCATTAAATTAAAAATGAGAATGATTTCCTCCCAAACCTACTATCCATAACACCTTCAGACAGTACATGATCATCATTCAAAATAAAGGCAACCTCAAGGCATTTGGTGTTGTGAAAACATAATGGCAAAATTAATGAGAACAATTCTTGGATTAGGGTTTATGATCGTCGGTTTAAAATCCTGAATTTGGAAGGGTGTGCAAGAAGAGGAAAACATTGAGTCAGCAACTAACAAATAGAGAGGCAAATGTTTATAGAAAATAAAATAGCTTGTATAGAATGCGCAACGTTAATTGGAATGCTCAAAAACGAAACTTTATTTCGCAGTTGAACATTGGCAGGATAAAAATCTCCCACTGTTCTAAACTTGGTCAAAGATATCAAAATGCAGCGAGACCTCGAAACTTTACTCTATTATTCAAGAGTTTGTGCGCCTTCATTATGCTACCATGGAAGTATGTAAAACACAGAGAATAATACTGTTTGGCAAATAAAATGTAGTACAGAATTTGATATTTCTTTGACAGCTAACGAGTCTTAATAAACAAATATCAATAACAACAACATTATTAATCAGGCATCAATTTTGGATGAGATCCCATGTGCATTCACAAACTACCATTCTGGTTATCTTAATAAAACCAATAAACATAATAGTCACACATTTTACAATCCAAAAGCGATAGAACATGAACGGAACAAAAGGATGCAAGTAAAGTATCTGGCTTGCTCTGGCATACTAACGATAAACCAAAGATAAATCACCATACTGAGTATAAAATTCCAAAATAATCTTTCATTGAATCGAAGGAACAATAGAAGTTATGCCCCTGATGTAAAAAGGATACATTCTTCTCTGAGGCATACATATGAAAATTTTAATGCCAAGCCACTTTGCATAACACTACGACAAAGAGGAGATTTGTGGCTAAACCAGAAAAATATACGCACCAATTAATCAAAGCGGTCTTATCTAGTAATTATTATAGCATCACACAGAGTCTGATTAAGAGTATAGACAAAACTTGAACCAATTTGATGACAAGATAACTCAGTTTGATAGAGCCTTGATGCCCCCTAAAGGTCCCAAGCACTCTATTGATGACCACATAAAATGTCAAGATATTAATGTCTTGACTTAGATGGAATTAAAAGGAAAATAAAAACTAAACAAAATAATTGATGCATCAAACATTCTGTAATCATAATTCTTTAAATTCAATGCAAGTATCTCTGTCCTTAAAATAAAGAGGAAAGACAGAATCCAGTGATTAAATTTAATGGGAAGCTGGAATTAAGGAAAAGTCACAGAAATTTTATAGCTACCTGAACAGAAACGCCACCATAATACGATCAAATTTCAGCAGTTAATTTCTGAACAATTCACCCATGAGAGAGAAAGTTGGAAGAAAATTTTCCCTTTCATTTTGACTGTCCCACTTGCACGTGTAACACCAAACATTCCGTAACCATAATTTCCTAAACTTGAAGGAATAAGATTCCGCACAAGTATCTCAATCCTTGAAGCAAAGAACAAAGACAAAATCCAGGAATAAAATGTAATGGAAATATGGAGCAAGGAAAAGCAGCAGAAATTTTATAACTTCCTGAACAGAAAAACCACCATAGTACCATCAAATTTCTGCAGTTAATTACTAAACAAATTTCCCTTTCATATTAACTGCCCCACTTGCATATGATCAACAATATTCGAAAATCAAGAATCCCATAAATTATGGTCATGTAAGCAGACAAGATTATACTTTGATGAGACAATAATTCAAGGATCCAACAAGTCGAACATCAAAGCTACTTCCATGAAATAGCAAAGCTTGCACATAATGATTACCATGAGCCATCCAAGAGTAACATGCAACCGCAATCATTTACTGCCGCAACTACTATCATGAAATGATAATGCTTGCACGTAAACCGTCCATTTTATGATTATCATGAGCCACCCAAGAGCAAAAAGGAAAATTTATGCAACCACTTACTGCTGCAACTACTAACACAACATGGTAATGCTTGTGCAGACCTTTCGAGACTAACAAGGAAAAATTATGCTACCATTTGCCGCTGCAACTACTACCACAAAATGGTAGCACTTGCACAAAACGTGTTCAATCATAATTATCATGAACTAGCCGAGAGCAATAAGGAAAATTTATGCAACCGTTTACTGCCACAAATAAAATAAATTTCAAATAAAGAACAAATTAAGCCACTAAAGTGGCAGCAAGTAACAGCCAATTGGGTTCGTAAGAATTCAATTAATTGGCTTTTCAAGGCAACCATCATCAGAAATTATAAAGCTATAGGAATCTTGCCCAAACATCAAAAGGCCACATGAGGGGACTGGAAAACAAAATAGTCACATCCATAGAATATAAATGCAAATGAGAAAAAAGAGAAAAAAACAAATACAATAAAGCAACTCACAGCAAATTGTTTTAATAATATAAGATAATGACAATAAGAAATACCTATAAAAAAATAGAATATATTTATCAATTAATTTTTTTATTCACATGAAAAATAGGTGTTTATTCCAGATTTAAACCCATCAATTTCAACAAAGAACAAGATTAAAAAAAATAATGATGGAAGTACATAGTAAGAAATTAAAAACTGAAAGCATCAGTAAATCGACTTTTGCGTTTGAAAGATATAAACACATTGCCATAGGAGCAAAGGTTTGCTTCATAAAGGGTCTTTTTCACAAGCGACAACTTGCACAGATGCAGATAAAACACTAAAAACAGTGGAAATTAATTATTCAGTGAAAAAAACGAATTCACAAAATACATAACTATATTGAAACCAAAATTCAAAAAAAAAAACTAATAATGTTAGTAATACTGAGTTTTTCTTTTTTGTGAAAGAGAATGATTTTCACACAAACCCACTATCCACAACAGCTTTAGGCATTAAATCAGCATCATTGATAACAAAGGCAAAGTCAGAGCAATGAGTTTCCAGTTGTAGATTAGAGTTTCTAAATGCAGGCTTGAAATCCTAAATTTGTTAAGTCATGTAAAAAGAGGGGAATTTTTCAAAGAAATTCGGAGCGAATGGTTTTGCTGTTGAATTCTTATAAGCTTAGATATACAAGAAACTTAGCAGTGAAAAACATGCTACGCATTTTTTAAAATTATTATTTAAAAATTGTTATAAAAATAAAAAATAAAAAATCCACTCCATTCAAATCCTATCGTATATATAATAATTGTTAAGCTGAGCAATTTTTGTTCACATAGTATATTATATTATTGTAGTACAGATTGCGCATTTATTTATTTCATTTCATTTTTAACTTTTTTGATTTTCTTTGATTATCCCTCGGTTCTGTTCTTCACTCTGGTGTGATTACAGAAAAGAATAAAATTGTAAAACTTGCATATTAGTGATGCCAAAATTTAATTTCGTTAAATGAAATAGAACGAATAAAATCTGTAAAATTAGGTTATAAAATCCTTGTCAAATATATGCTCTAGAGACACTAATTTATACAATATGGTTGAAGGCTAACAAATATTTACACGCGTTGAAAGTGCTTTTCCCCAAACAAATATTTCTTACTCCTTGAGACAAATACATGAACAAAAAGATTAATCCTCTGCTTCAATGGAGAACCAAAATCTAGTAGCCCTATCTTGTAGTTACTATCGGCCGAAGTGCAAAGCATGTAACCGGAAAAATTTTGCCATCAGAAATGGGCAAATCTTCCAAAAACTTGTGACTTAGAACCATTAAACTCTACAAAACGTTCATTCATACCAAACCCGCAACCTCGTGTTTCTTCTGCTTTAATGCACCTGTACTTTCATCTCCATCTTTTATCTTCTCACTTTGGGTGGAGTTAGTGCTATCATTTGTACGGATGCCTCCAATATGATTATAGGAAACTTTTGCCTGAATTGCTTCTATGTATAGAGTTTTCACCAAATTCACAAAGCGACGCCGAAAAGTTGGTATTCGTGACATCAAAGCTACAATACCTTCAAGTCTGTCACACAAATGAATTTCATAATGAATCTCCAGAAAACCACTACTTTTATAAGATAGAGAAGAATAGGACTAATTTCAGAATCAACCTTCTAATAATGGCTTGCAACTGTGCTTTTCTGACTTTGCCGCTTGAGGGAAATACTGAGCCGTCCCAGTCTTCAGGTTTTTCATTTCTGCACTCCATAACTAGCTTTCTCAGGCAAATTTCTTCATTGGGATCTAATTGAAGCTTCTTTATCTGCTCTTTCATGATCAAGAGTGGTCCAATGAACCAGTCAAACACTCTATCTCTTGGACTGTTCATCCTTGTCAACTCCAGTTCATCAGCTGGAAAATCAATCCTATAATCATAAACAAAACTGAAAATATCACATATAAAGCTGTGGCCAAGAGTTTGAGAAGAAACATACAGATCATCAACCCGGATGAGTCGGACTTAGCTGATGCAAGCAGACATTGTAAAATGGACCAAGCTGGAAGTTTGATACCCAACTTCTTACAATTTCCCTTCATAATGCACTCCTCGATATCTTTGATGGTTATCAGGCCATCACGAAGGAGAATCCTGCCGTTCACTTCACAGGATTTAAAAAACCAGTCCCATACCTGTATTATTTGGATTTGAACAACAAGGTTTAGATATCAAAAAGATAAAAATTTTATATTTTGCTTGGAAAATCTCTTGCCTGCATGGGTTTATATTGGTGGATTGCCTGCTTCAATGTTCTTGAACGTTCAGAGACAAGTTTTGCATTCAAAGAGCCCTCTCTTCTAATCCTTAAATCATTGTCATCATTGTCACCCAATTTTTTCCTCTCTCGGTTAGTGTTCATGTTCTGACGATATTTGGGCCTAGAGTTCAAAAGGATATCTCATAATCAATAAATGAACATGTCTGAAAATTAATTATGTGTGACCATACTTAGAACTTAATGATAATACTTAGAATAATATGCATGATCCTTTAAGTTTTTGAAGCAAAAGGCAATTTCATTGGGATCTTAATATACCTGGGCAGGCATGATCCTTCCCTCAAGTAGAGTAAATCATTTACATATTCATAGAACAATGAAACCACAGATATGGTATAGGCAAGTCCCATAAGGAGCAAGTCTTCCTGGAAATTTGGATCTTTGTTTAGAGACACCTTCAAACTAATAAGGAATTGAAAAGGTAAAGAAGAAAAAATTGAACCCATAACAACAATTAAAAGACAAGAAAGGCAACTTTAAAGACCTGATGTACAACCACTCCAGCATAGAGTCCTAGTAAGAAGCTGGATATGATAGCAGCTATGACAGCTCCGACAACAGCCAGAGGCCATAAGAGAATAGCAAGACCGGCAAACGGAACACAAACTGTTTCCAAGAATGGTCCTTCTCTGCCTATCAAGTCCTCCAACAATCTCTTCCATCCTTTGAACAGCATGAATGGACTCTTCCACAAAGCAACGGCAGAAATCAGCGGCACGTCCACCAGCACACCAATGAGGCTTGCTAATAAACAACTTGGTAGCTTTGATAAACTGGAAAATCCAAAACCGAACACATCTGAAGGATTTATTTATATGTTTTCTGCTCAGAGTGGAAGAACTGATCAAAGAGAGTCCTTACTTTATGTCTATTGGCTTTTCATCCTCAGGCATTTTCTCACTCAGTTCATCCATGTAGGAGAAGTATGAATGGAAGCAAAAATCAGTAAAATCCTGCACTACTCTACAGCTTCCTCTGATAGTGGACGAACAACCGTCCTGATATACAGAGAGAAGCTACTGACACGTGTGCCAAATATCATGGTACAGTCAATTTAATCAAATAAAGCTTCTTTCTTTTTTCTACTAATGTGGGCTGGATTAGTTAACAGCAAAAATCATGCAAAGTAAAAGAATCAATTCACAACAGCTATACAGCTCAAGGATAAATCTGGAAACTAAGACAATGGAAAGATAAATTTAAACTAAGAAATGTTACTTCTGAAGAAATAAAAAGACAGAAAGCAGAAATAAAAAGCTCACAACGAAGCAGTGGTAGCATTTGTCGGTGACATTCTCTCCAACAGCTTCAAACGTTGCAAAAAGGGGACTGAACAGCCCATAACCTACTCCTCCTAAAAGACTTCCAAAAATTCCAAAAATCGGCCAAAGAATCAAAGGCACGGGTAATGCTACCAGCACAACAACCTTCAGAACTGGCCCTAATCTCTTGGTTCTGTAATTATAATTCCAGAAAACAAATGAGCGCAAAACAATGTCGTAAATAAAGATAGAGAACTTGGAATTGTATTAAGTTAAACAAATATGCATTTAACTAAAGGATTGAAGCATACCTCACAACACAGTATAAAGTCCAGAGAAAGTGTGCAGGCCAAAGTCCAATTATTACAGCTGAATTTGCAATCACAATGATTCCCATCACAATTGGACAAATAATTGCCGCTGTGAAATCAAAGGCTATATTCAGATCACTAATTCACTTGCATATGAACAAATACATACAAATTACAGAATACTGTAATATACCAACATATATACATAAAATCACTAGCAAAACTACAATTCAACTTCCAGTTCATAATCCATACCTTTAAGCAAACCAAGGATAAAGAGCAAAAAGAAGTAGGGTAAAAATGACACAAAACTCCAAAGTTTTTCCAAGAACCCGACTGGAACTTTCATGTTGCTTTTGTTGCATAAGCTTGTACCTGAAAGTTTCGGACTAACAGCTGGGTAAAATGGGCGGAGAAAGTTCTGATTTTCTTTGTTGCCTATGTTGCTCTGGCAGCAAAAGCAATATGGAAGAAGTACTATCGAAGTACAGGAAAAAAACAGAGAGGCAATTGGGTTTTTGTTACGTGGCGAAAGATAGTGAAAAAGAGGATACGTGGCGAAATGGGTAGTTGTAATACGCGCAATAGGTAGTTGTAATAAGTTAAGGAAAGGGGGTGCGAAGACAAAGACGTTGGTACTTTCGTCACGCTACTGGCGAGAACCAAGCGCTTGTAGACCTCTTTCCTCGAGAAAACGGGAATAAATGTTTGCCTACTTGATTAAACTTTACCGTATCTACCTTAAAATTCACTAATTATGAAAATTTTTACTAACAAATATCTTTAAATAACATTTAAAAATATATTAAAATTTTTAATTAATTACTTATTAAATATTAAAAATTATTATAAATAACAAATATAAAAATTTTAAAATGTAATAAAAACACTTAGTAGCAAAATCTATTACAAAATTTAATAATTATGATAAAATTTAAAAGGGTCAAAATTACACATTAACTTATAAAAAAATATGAATTGAAATAAATTGTGAAGAGGGAGGGCCAAAAGTCCCTCCAAATCTCGGCTATGGTTCTGCAATTGGGCCAGTAGTGCTAGTGTTTGCATTAGCAGGGCTGAAAATTGATTTCTGTTCTGAAGAAAGGCAGATTACCTTCGATTTCCCAGTTCCCATACAACTTTTTGAAATGGCAACCAGATATTTTTCTACAGAAGTGACAAAGTTGTGTCCTAACTTCAACAATACATGCAACCGGCATCGTTTTGAGCATTTGATAGGCAGAATATGAACCGTCCAATTAATTGCCAAAGAAGAATAACAATATTTCATTTGCATCCAGAATTTTGAAAGTTGGAGTCTTTCCAAATGACCTCGATGTCTGTAATCTTATCCTTCGGAATTATCATGCACAATTACTTTTCATCCCTTAATATTCAGTTTTCACTGGTGAAGTTCTCGTATAAATATATAATACATTCAGATCCATTGAGGAAGAAAGAGAAACTACAATGCAATATGGTGAATAGGAAGAAGCAGCAGAAACTGAAATGGATCACCCACAACAACAGCAACCAAAAAATACTTCTTGCTGGTGAAGGAGATTTGTCATTTTCTGCCTGTTTGGCTACAGTTTTTGGTCATGCTTCTATTATTGTTGCAACTTCTCTTGACTCCAAACGTACATTATATATAAACTCTCCAAATTTGTGCTCTCATCTGATGCATGTAATCAGCATTCGGTGTATTGAGTTTTGATTTTGGGGTTATGGTAATTTGGTAGGTACTTTGATGACAAAACATTGGACGATCGAGTCACAATTGCGAAGCTTAGAGGATAGAGGACGTTTGGTATTGTACGGAGTTAATGTTCATGATATGAGTTGACATCCAATTCTAGCACAAAATGAAGTTTCATGTTATCATTTTGAATTTCCTTCATGAAGGTCATTCCCCTCTCTTGCGTGAACACGACAGCAAGCTAATGGAGTAAGTAATAAGCAACAGTCAATAATAATCACTCTTTTAGTTTGTGTTTTCATGTATATGCTTATAGGAGGCACCATAAGCTTTTAGAAAGATTCGTCAATAATGCAAGAGAAATGCTTTCTGAAAAGGGAGAAGCGCATGTTACACGTAGAAATGGTCATCCTTACGGTAAATGGAATTTGGAGGAGATTGCCGAAAAGTCAGGTTACTTTGCGAAAGAGAAAGTGGAGTTTTTGAAAGAAGACTACCCTGGATCCCATAACAAATGAGGTGGTAGAATCGAGAGTGACAAAACATTTCCCATCAAGTAATGCTTCACATACAAATTCTCTATAGAGGAAAAATTCGAGTTACATATTGAGCAAGTCTGATGCAGGTTATGTAACTGGTATTTTAGCTGCTTTAGACTACTTATATTTTAGCTGACGATGAAAGTTCAAACTGAAAAGTTTAGGTAAAGCGTTATTAATGAAACCATTCAATAAATTCATAATACGAATACAACTAGTGTCACCATAGCCATCTTTTATTTTCTCAATCAGGTTTTAGGATATTGATGCATGCATGCATCTCAAAAGAAGAAAGTTTAAAATGAGATGAGCATTATCTGATACTCCCACGATAAATTTTGACTATACAAGCATTCACTTCAAAATTCACTTATCATATTAATGATAGTTATGATGAGATAAAAAAATTAAGAATTGGATGGTCTATCTATTAGTAGTTTATAACTAAGTTTTTTTTTTTTTCTGAAAGAACTGATCCTTCTTTTGGCTTGTTACTTAATTGAAAGTTTAAGGTAAATTGGTCAAATTGGGTTTTAAAAAACATTATTTGGTGGTTTACTGAAAAATTTAGCAGCTAAAATGTGAGAGGAAAAAGACAAAATAACGATGATATATATATTCCAAAACAATGTAGATTTTGCACCTTGGTAGTTTATAAAGTTGATAATTTATATACATGGTATATTACGTTTTCATTAAACATTTATAAACTTTTTTATTTTAAAGATTGGCAAAGTGTGTAGGTAAGACTTATATGTACCTCTGTATTTTCCCACATCCAGCCATTTGTGCAGGTGCCCGCATTAAACACAGGGTCTTCTCTGAATCGATTGACAAGGGCAAATTGATTTTGGTTTCCTGAAATATGTATTATAAGATATGCAGCGTTAAGTGTTAGTGCAGAGTAGTACGCATAAACACATCAGCATTTAATGATCATGAAAGTTATGAGCATACCATCTGATGGGTACTTTTTTTTCTCTGATCTCACTGTTAAGTATTTCACTTGTACATGTTCTTAACGAGGAACCAATGGAACTTCTTTGTTATAGTTGATGTCAAAATCTTACTAATTCACCCGACCAATCTTTAAAATTTGATGATGATCAGCCTGCGGCTTGCATTCCATTGCCAAGCCGAAGATTCATGTTACCTCTGTTTCAGAATATCGCAACTTCACTCAAACGTAGACACAGAAAAAATGGTGAGCAGAAAGTGAAAATGATTGGCCACTAAAACTGCAATCAATGTATACCGGGTGAAGGAGACGTCTCATTTTCTTCTTGTTTAGCGACAGCTTTGGTTTAGCTAAAAGCATGGTTGCTACATCCCTCAACTCTAAACATGCAGTCTAATAACAAAACCTCTTGTTAAGATAGGAGAGAATATCTAAACTTAAGAAAGAACAAGTAAAAACTAAATAAGTAAATATATTTGTGGATTTGAACATGACTTATAATCCAAAACCTTAAGACATTGAGTTTATGAGTCGATTCTACTTATATATTACTTATTTGTCTTATAATATTTAAATGTAAAATATTTTCACTTCATACACTGACACTTAAACTCAACAATCTCCCCCTCAAATATGAGTCTCTTCATATTGGACTTGGGTCTTACTAAATTTTAGCTTTCCTTAAATAAAAGCTATTTTATATTTAAGTATCATGGTGTTACTAAGAATCTATAATTTTACCAAGCCCACAGCTTGCTAATACTGAACTTTAAGCCAGCTAATGCTCTGCCTAAAGTATTTTTAATCCTGAACTTTAAGCTTGTCAATGCTCTGCCTAAAGTCATGTGGTGGAGCATGCTATATCTCAACTTACTTTCTAGAGTGCACACTTGTTAATGCTCTGCTTAAAGTCATGTAGGAGTCCAATGTGCTATTTTTTTTTTATAAAAGTTAAAATTACCACTTTACCTTAAACTAGCCTATTTTTCCTGAACTATCTTTCTTGGACCATTTTTCTTAAGTTTAGGCTAAAACTCTTCATTATTTCTCATAGGATAGCAACTACAAGAGCCTATACAACCACCATCTCCATACTTGCTTTTTCTCTAAATCATTAACTTTGATGACACTTGTTAGAATTCAGAGAGCATGTTCAATATTGAAGAAGAACACGCAAAGACCAAATGAATAAATATATTCATAGGTTTGGACACACTTATTGTTAGTGTTGTTTGCCTTAAAACAATTCGTATTTTCGATTTTGGGCATATTATATTGAGTTACTATAGAATATATATTATACATATTTATTAATAAAAAAAAAGTATTTTAATTCATGTGTATATATTTCTTCTTCTATCCAATCATACTAGTAATAGAATATACATGTAAATATTCAAGATAATTAGATTATGTAAATTATTTTGTACAGACGTAATATCATTTGAGTATTAATATTGCATAGTAGACACACTGAATATCTTCAATGAATATAACGAGATGATATTAGTGCGAGTGGTATAATAGTTACATCATTATGATATTAGTGTGGAATGATATTTTGGAGAACAATTATTTGAACATCACAAAAGTATGGTGAATTACACAAATGTATGATGTCAATTATTTATCATTGACTTTTAAGGGTATGTTAACTACTCCTCAAACTTTGGACGTCATAGTTATCAATCGACATAAATGCATATGATTCATATGGTA
>JAWDEX010188445.1:0-13065 GCA_035221805.1 Trichilia hirta | reverse complement strand
CAATGATGCTTTACTTTAACATTTAATATTAGGCTATATAAATATACATAAAATGCTTAGAATGAGCAATAATAGAATACTTTCTTAAATAAATTTGGATAAATTTAACACATGTGAATCATGTGTTAAAAGTAAAATGATGAAAAAATCTTCCTCGAATCATTAGAAAATATTAAATTTACTTGAGGTAATATATTCAGATTTATATGAATCTATGAGGATAAAAATATATAGGGCTATGAAATATTTTATCACTTTTATTGATGATTATTCAAGATATGGACATTTTTTTTCTAAAGCATAAATTCTTGACTTTAGAAAAACTTAAAGAATATAAAAAGAGATAGAAATACAATTAGAATGCTCGATCAAAGCATTAAATAGTGATCAAGGTGGATAATATGAAGTTTTTTATTACTGTTATAAATTAAATGGTATAAGGTATATTTATACAATACCTTATAGTTCACAATAACATGAGATAGCAGAAAAAAGAAATCAAACTCTATTAGATATGACAAAATTGATGATGTCTTACTCAGAATATTTTCATATTTTTAGGGAGAAGCATTGTCTACAGCAACATATATATTAAATAAAGCTCATGCAAAAGCTAAATTATTAACTTAATATAAAATATAGACAGGGACCAAACTAGATTTATCAAAATTAAACGTTTAGTGATGCAAAGCCTATATACGTATTCCAAAGCCTTTAAAGGATAAAGTTAGTGCAAAAATATGTGAATGTAAATTCATTGGTTATATTGAAAATGGAATGGTCATAGATTTTATCATCCAAATAAGAGTCTTATAAAAGTAAAGATGTTGTATTTATATAAACTATAAACACGATTATGTCTAAAAAATAGCTTGAGCTACTTAACAAAAATGAGATCTTTACCACTTTATCTCAGCTTATTAATGATCCTAATATAAAAATAAATGATATAATTGATCCTGTATAAGTTAGTGGAAGGAAAAGAAAAAGGGAACCTTTTTTAATGATTAAAAGATTATTATATCTTTACTATTGATGAAGAAAATCAACTAAGTAACAATCCTAAAAGTTATAGTGATGCTATGAAGATATTTGGCTTTAAAGAATGAAAATTAGCCATAGAAGATGAATTAAAATCTATTGAAAAAAATAAAATTTGAGAATTAGTTGATTTACTGAAAGATAGAAAGCCTATTGGTTGTAAATGAATACTAAAGAAAAATTTCAAGAGTGATAAAAGTCTAGATAGTTATAAGGCTAGATTAGTAGCTAAAGGCTATACTCAGAAGTCTGGGATAGATTTTTTAGATACTTATTCACCTGTTACTAAATTCATATCTATTTAAATTATTATGATAATTGTTGTTAGATTAAATTTTGAATTATATCAATTAGATGTAAAAATAGCATTTTTAAATGGTGAATTAAAAGAAGATATTTATATGTTACAACCAAATGATTTTTTGATTAAAAGACATGAAAACAAAGTTTATAAATTAAATAAGTTTTTGTATAGACTTAAAAAGTCATCTAGACAATGGTATTTAAAATTTTATCAAGCAATCCTTGATTTAGGTTACAAAATAAATCTATTATATCATTGTGTTTATAATTAAAAATGTCAAGATAAAATATCTATACTCTCATTGTATATGAATAATATTTTATTGTCTGATAATTACATAGATATGATTAATAAAATAAAGTCAAATCTTGAAAAAAAATTTGATATAAAAGACATGGGTGAAGCATCTTATATTCTAAGAATTAAAATTACTAGATATAGAAAATCAAAGATACTATATCTAGATTAAGAGAATTATTTAGATAAAATATTTAAACATTTTAACATGAAAAATTATAAGCCAATTAGTACGCTCACATAGAAGTCAACAATTTTGAGTAAAGATTTATGTCCTCAAAATAAAATCAAATTGGATGAAATATAAAATGTACCTTATGCACAAGTTATTAGAAGTCTAATATATGCAATAATTAGTATAAGGCTAGACATATCACATGCAGTAGGAGTGGTAAACAGATATCAATCAAATTCAGGAAGAGCACATTGACAAGTAGTTAAAAGAATCATAAGATATTTGAAAGAAACCAAAGGTATAAAACTCTTCTTTTGTTTACATGATTTAAAACCTTTTGGATATTGTAATAGAAAATTTGCAGGTGATTTGGATGAAAGAAAATTAATAAGTGGCAATGTGTTTTAATACGGTAAAACAACACTTTCTTGGTTAAGTAAGAAACAAGACTATGTTGCAAATCTACTATAGAGATAAAATATATCTCATATAAAACAGTAGTAAGCACAGTTGTATGGACAAAGAGGTTTATTGATCATTTGCAATTAGATTTATCTAAAGAACATATAGATATATTATGTGATAATAAGTCTACCATTTATTTAATTAAAAGTAAAGGACATAGCTCCAAGGGTAAATGCATTGATATCGTTTATCACCATTTCAAGATATAGTGGAAAGGGATAAAATTAAAGTTAACTATATCCCTTTAGAAGAGATGGTAGCTAATTCTATGACCAAAAGATTGTCTCTGAAAAGGTTTAGAAAGGATGTAACTACTATATGTTTGAGAATTATCTAAATGTGTAGTTAACATGGGAAAAAACAAGCATCATTTGTTAATATTAGGGATACTTGAGAAAACAATGATATATCTTTATCTGATTAACTATGAATATTAATCGAAAAAAGATAAAAAAAAAAAAAAAAACTATAACGAGGTTAACAAGGGTTGTGATAAATTATTTTGAACGTAAAATTCATATAGGAACATCAAAATAAATTGACATAATACCGGGTGCTTAGTGGATAAGTTGCTATAAAAACTAAATACGATCAAGAATTTTTCTTCATTTTGGTTAAGAGGCCATTTTATAAGATGCCCTTTTACTTTTGTAAAATGTGTATATCATAATTTTTATCATTTAATTATGCTATAGTAATAAGGATTGGTTGTACTTACAAGATATTCAATTATCAAAAGTAAATCTTATTATTTTGATTAAGCGAGAAATTGAAAGAACATGATTAAAGCATGAGTCACATGCAGAGAATATGTCCATTAATAAAATAATATATGATGAAAGGACACAATTATTCATTAAATAATTATGTACAAATTTATAAAAAATTATAATTGTTTAATGAATAATTATACACTAAAAGTGTTAATTTATAAATAAACAATGAAGGCCATGCATTTGTATTATCAAAAATTATAATACAGTTTAATATTCTTAAAGAAAGAAACTATGCAAATTTAAAAAATTATAATAAATTATTCTGTCTTGAAGCATTTGAAAAGTCTCTACTCGTAACCATCTGTCTTAAGATTATGCCAACAGGTTTCAACCGAACTCGCTACTTTTTAATTATTATGTTAAGTGATCGATCTGGTCATGATTTTACATAGATTAGGTAACTGATTAGGTCATTATTTTAATACTTCTCTAGGCGCCCTCAAGTTTTAATGTTAGACTTTTGACAGGCAGCATTTGTCCATTAGACAAAAATATGTTTCACGCTTTTTGCCTAAAGGACGAACTTTATTTGATAAATATTTTATTTCGAATATTATTATTTATTTCAAAATTTTAATTTAAATTTGTATTTTAAATAAAGTGACATATATTTATTGGATAATAAAAAAATATATAATAAATACTTTAAAACATGTATTAATTTTATTATTTAATAAAAATATGGCACCTCAAATATCACATCATTTGTATGTTATCTTAAGATAAAAAATTTAAAATAAATAATATTATTGTTATATATTTAATACTAAAAGTCATATTAAATTTAATTAATAAATCAATTTAAGCTTCCACGAGAAGCAGTTATAAGATTTAATTAACTTTATTATTACATAGCGGCCAAGTTAATTACAGTATTTAAATTTTTGATCTTCTACGAAAAATTTTGTACATTTAGGCGCCTTAAAATTTTTAGTTAGACATTTTGACCCGCAATATTAGCCCATCAGACAAAAATTTGTTGGAATGTTAGTTTTGTCAATTTTTTTAACAAGCTTAATAAAAAAAAAGTAGTTTACTCAAAATAATATTCGAAAGTATGGAAGTCCTCTCAGATTTAGTCAATTAATCAAGTGCAGCTTCCATGAAAAGCAGTAATATTCCTGAAGCAACATTAGTCAACGCCGTCAGCTGGCTTCTGTCACCTATATCTCCCTGACCCTAAGCACATTTGCTACACAGTTGTATCAATGGCCATCAAAGGAAGTAATCACATCCTTTTGAGCTTTTCATTCTTTGTAGTCTGGGCAGGGCTTTCTTATTCACAGACAGATAAATTACTACAGGGGCAACCGCTCAAAAATGGTGATGAGCTGGTTTCGGCTTTTGGGAACTTCAGGTTGGGATTCTTTAGCCCTGACAACACGACAGATCTATATTTAGGAATTTGGTACAAGAAGCCTAGAGATAGAACAGGCTTGTACAGCAGTCAATATGAATACTCCGGATTTCTTAATTCTATGTACGGGTGCTACTCAAATCAGTACTATCAACCGAACTCCCAAGAAAAAAACCTAAAGCCAGTATGGGTTGCCAACCGCAACTCCCCGATCTTGCGTAATGAATCTGCAAATCTTACAATAGATAGCACTGATGGCAATTTGAAAATTTTACGCAGTCGGGGAAATCCTATTAACATAACTTCAGTTCCAAGAGCTAGTAATACAAGTGCTACTCTACTAAAGAATGGCAATTTGGTGCTGTCTGAGGTGAACTCAAACGGATCCTTAGGGAGAGAGCTGTGGCAAAGCTTTGACTATCCGACTGACACACTACTTCCAGGGATGAAACTTGGAATTAACTTGAAAACTGGGCAGAAAAGGTTTCTCCGATCGTGGATTAACGAAAGTTCTCCTAGCAATGGATCATATGTTCTTGGCATAGATCCCAATATCACAAACAAATTAATTATTTGGAAAGGAGCAGAAGTATACTGGAAGAGCGACGTTTTACCGAATGAGTCCTCCAACTTCAGTCTTTCAGGGCCTTCTTCGTACAACTATAGCTACACTACAACCGAACAAGAAATATACTTGAATTATTCTGTAAACGAAGATGTCACATCATTTCCGGTGATAACTATTGGTACGGCCGGTGAACTCGTAGATGACACGGGGATCGATATTTCATGCAGGTCTTTTGGAGGATGTGAATATGTTACTAATAACTCTCCCCCAATAAATGAACACGGTAATTCTACTTCAATATTCTAGTTCATCTTTCATCAAACAAGCAAATTATTCATGATTTTCTTTTGGTCTAATTCTGTATTATGTTTCTTGTCACCATTTAGAAAATAGATAATTTTCAAAATAGGTATACGTATGTGATAGAATCATCAACCGCCAGTTTTAGAGGGCATGAAGTAAATTTCTACGAAACACCACCTCCCATCCCTAAGGTTTTATATATTTCTGACTTTAGTTCATAATTTTTTAGTCAATGCCATTTAAGTCCTTATTCCATTTTCCATAACCCTTATCCCTTAAATTTGTCAAGATAAGTTGAAAAACATATTTGTGCCCTCCAATATTAGTAAAATATTTCCGAAATATACACGATAAATGGTCAAATTTTTACCTCGGGCTATGAAAAATCAGAATTTGGCAAGTAACGCATCAAAAATTTGACAATGCCAATAAGATACTCGCTGACTTTAGATCGAGAAAGAATACTATTCTACATATCATTGATCCCGATATTACAGGACAATTTAAAAAATTCAAATCAAAAGACATACACGATCAAGAGATGCAATAGCTCAAATAGAAATGCATACTTAGCATACGTAATTTCAATTACATTGTTACAATTAAAGGACATAGCAAAAGAATTAATGCAAATATAGATGGTTAAAATTATGCATGAGCATAATATAACAGGATGTTGATAAAAGATCTTGAAATTGAATCCTTAATTACAGTTTAAACTTGAAAAATGGTACAATTAATCTTTCTCTATCACTTTGCAGGTAAAAAAAAGAAGTGGTGGCTCTATTTAATCATTGCTCTATTCGTTCCTCCAGTGGTTTGCTTATTACTCTACTTCGGCTATCAGATACGAAGGAAATACTACAAGACAGAAGGTACGCGATTAATTTCTTAAAATCTTTCAGTTTTCATAAGCTAATTGATAGTAATCAACAATTTCAATTCTTGAATGCATACTTAATCATTGTAGCTTATCGCAGAAGAGAAGCGGTGGCTGTCTTTGCTCATTGTGGTAGGGATAGCTTCAGTGGCACCTCTGTTTTGTTATGTATCCTTTTTGCTATTTCAAAAGCTCAAGGCAAAAGGTAATCCCTTTGAACAAACAATGTTGTTACTATTGATTGATTAATATGGTTAAAAATTATCTGAACTAGTGTTACCATAAATCTTCATTAGCGGAAAGCATAATGAACCGACAAAAGCTATTACGCGAACTTGGAGATAATAATCTGTCACTTTTAACCATTTTTCGACGAGGAAAATCACAAGCTAAAGATCAAACCATGAAGCGTGACTTGAGGATATATGATTTTCAAATCATTGCTGCTGCTACAGACAATTTCTCAGCTGCAAATAGGCTCGGACAGGGTGGTTTCGGTCCAGTTTATAAGGTAAACTGAATGTTGTTACATCTTTGTGTTTTGGATAGATATTATAAGTTTTCGATTCATATTATGGTGTTGTGGCTAAAAATTCTAAATATTAAATATTAATGTAAAAATACGTGAATCGTGCCAAAAATATGTATTACCAAATACCTTTTTTTAGACTTCTGTTTTAAGAAAAGCATAATCACCACAACACACTATATGCACCTTAGCTGTCTATTTTATAAAATCAATATCGGTAAGAGAGAGCCATGATTTCAGGGAAAATTATTGGATGGGCAAGAAATAGCAATAAAGAGACTCTCAAAAAGTTCAAGGCAAGGAATAGTTGAGTTTAAGAATGAAGCTAAACTTATTGCAAAACTTCAGCACACTAATCTTGTGAGGCTTCTAGGATGTTCTCTCCAAAGGGGTGAAAGGCTTTTAGTCTACGAGTATTTACCTAACAAAAGTTTGGATTTCTTCATATTTGGTACGTCTCTTTTCAAACACAAGCGACTTTGTTAGCTCATGGTTATAACTTATAAACTACTCATTATTATTGTTCTATTTTAATAATTAATTATTTATTAATTTCATGCAGATTCAAGAAGAAAGACATTGTTAAATTGGAAGAAAAGATTCAACATTATAGAAGGCATTACTCAAGGGCTTCTTTATCTCCATAAATATTCAAGATTGAGAGTGATTCACCGAGATTTAAAAGCCAGCAACATCTTACTTGACGACCAAATGAATCCAAAAATATCTGATTTTGGAATGGCTAAAACTTTCGCAATGAATGAACTAGAAGCAAACACAAACAGAATTGTTGGGACACAGTATGCATACGCTAATTTGACCACCAAACAAGCATGTTCATGAAAATTTTTTCATTCAAATGCTAATTATGACCTTATTTTATTATTTTTCAGTGGCTATATGTCCCCGGAGTATGTTATGAATGGCATTGTCTCAATGAAATCCGATGTATATAGCTTTGGAGTCTTGGTACTAGAAATTGTAACCGGCAAGAAGAACAATAGCTGCTATGATACAGAGCGGCCGCTCAACCTTGTGGGACATGTAAGTATTCAATCATATCGTGTTATATATTTCTGCCAAACTTAAACAGAAGAAGCAAAATTTATCCATCATACCGTATGTTCATTTGCCTTTGAAACATTTTGGCTACAATCTAAATTCAACGACTATTGAATAACAATTTTATCTATTTCAGACATGGCAGATGTGGAATGAAGGTAAAGGTTTAGAGTTAATCGATAAAATAAAGGACGATGAATCTTGCTCTCCTGAAGAAGTACTGAGATGTATTCATGTGGGTCTTTTGTGTGTTCAAGATAAGGCAACGGATAGACCAACTATGTCTGATGTCGTTGCGATGCTTAGTAACGATTCCATGGCTCTACCTGCACCAAAGCAACCAGCATTTTTCATTAATATTCCGTCTGATCAAGAGCCAGAAGTTACAGAAATCAAATTAGAAGTTTGTTCTGTGAATGATATGACGATTTCGGAGATGGAAGCAAGATAAATGTAGGTGTCTATAATATGATTGAGACTACGGTAATTAAAGCAGAAATAATTAATAAGGTATCATTTTTTTACTCAAATTGGATTCATATATTATAAATTGAAAGGTCTAAGAATTTTCGGCATTTCTAGCTGTTTGTAAATTTTAGTTATATGTATATTTCAATGGCAATAGCTAAAAAAATTATATATAGCTAATAACATTTTATTGAGAGAGTTTACCGAGGTAGAAATTCCAAGAGACTCAATTATAAAAATTGGGGATTTAAGTAAAAATTAATTAAATTTGTTTTAAGTTGTAGGTTTAACAGACATAAGTGATAATTAATGTAAAAATATTATTTAAGCGATAAAATTTTAAACTGAATGGTTGATAAAAGATATATTCATAAAACAATTAATTAATTATCTTGCTTCTCTTCATAAAAAACAATATTAGAGAAACGACACCGTTTAAATAATAAACTATTAAACCTTGAGGGCGGCACGTGATTAAGTAAATTTTTATGCTCATTATGTCAAAAATGGAACCTATTATAAATGAATAGATCCAATTAGTTTTTGTAAATACTATCAAAAAGAAAAAAGGAAATCAAAGTTTGTGCCTAGTTTATAAGTTGAACTTGAGTATTTAAAATTCAAAAATAAATCAAACACCAAATTTAAATATTTTTTTGTTGTTTATTTAATAATTTATTCTTTACAATAAGTTTATATGTTTACATACAGTGAGTTTATAATTTTATTTGCATTTAAATTTATTATATTTTATAAAATATAACTATAGATATATATGCAATAGTTTAAAAGGATATGTTTGTTAAAATGTTAATTTTTAAATTTTTATTTATGAAATCAAATACCTTACCTTTTTTACTTAAATAGTTTTAAAAAAAATAAACAATCATATCATTTATATTCAACCTTTTGCCACATTCAAACTTCAAATAAAAGAGAAAAAGACACCTTACTTGACTATCACTCATTCATATGGCGTCACAATTTTTTTGTCAACACTATTAAATTTTAGTAAATATCTTCCTCAGGTACTACTCTACAATGTTGACTGATCATTTTCTCAAAATTTTAAATATTTTAACAATATTTATAAGCATTTAACAAATTTTAGAAAAGAGTTTCTAGAAATACCAAGACTCACTTTTAAAATTAGTCAAATTAAACAGATTTTTATATGATTTAGTAAACTCCAAACACGTTTCATTAAGAATAGTAGTAATACTACATGTACACAATTTTTAGGTTGTTGGTTGCTTGCTATTTATCGAAATTTTTATCTAAACTCAAGAGAGTATTTAAGCTCTCACTTCTCTCAAATGCTACACTTTTGGCTTCAATGATTGCTTGCTATTTATAAGCAAAGGAAGCCAAAAAAATCATCAACAAAAAGGACCCAAATCAAGGAACAAAATTTTGCATCCACCAAAACCAATTTGACAATTTTAGATTTCCATTTCGGTTAATTACTTTGGGTATTCAAGATGTCAAAGAAAGTCACCATGAAATGGTTGGTGCTTATTTTGCCATAAATGATGTCTCCTCAAAGTATAAATCTAGTCATTATTTTCCATATAGACAATAGTTTTCAAACATTAGTTAATCCCTGGCTGCTATTTCTCATATTCAAAAGTGAAAGTCTTCACAAATAGAATAATTTTAGGCACTTCTAGAGCTATACACTATTTACTTTTTAAATTTTTATTATATGGATATTTTTATAACAATCACACAAATTAATTAATAATTTTATTTGTTTTCATATTTAATATAATTTTATTGAGTCAGGAATTCCATTCTATAAACGCACAAAGATTCGCTTTCAAAAATTGGATGAGTAAAACCAGTTTTCGTATTCATTTTATTAAAAGGCCTAAAACATTTTAATCAGAATAATAGGAAAAAATAGTAAAAGTCTTCTTAGATTTAATTAATTAATAACTGTCCTTGAAATGCAACAAGCGGGAAGGCTTAACTTTCCCAATATGAACAGTCAAAGTTGTTGGCTAATTATATAGGCATCCGGAGATAATCTCGATTGCATTCTGATTGATTAATTCTTGACTTGCATGTACAGTCAATTATGAATGGCTATCAAAGAAAGAAATCTCATCCTTTCCAGCTTTTCGTTCTCCATAAATTTCACGGATGTTTCCAATTGCCAGACAGATAGATTACAACAAGGCCAACTTCTCAAAAACGGAAAAATTAAAAGACCGACAGGTTGAAAACGAGTGGGCTTCACGTGCCTGCGTGCATTTCATGGCCAACCGGTTTTCATTCACTTCAGACTTGGTTTATCATAGACCGGTTTTCTTCTAGACCAGTTCACTTCGGTTCAATACCGATCTAAGCCGGTCCAATCATTATTCGGTGCCGTTCCAATCTGACCCAGTCCAATTTTGACTCAGTACAATCTGACTAAGTCTCAAGCCGATGCTAACAAGTTCCAACAACAATATATACACAAAGAGATATGCTACAATAAATTGACTTACACAAACAAAGAGATACTAACAACTAATAATTTGCTGCCACATCATCTTTACTTAACAGCCCAACTTTTGTTCACTTCAGCTTCTGCAGCTTCCACTGAGCCTCAGCTTCCACTAAACTTCAGCCTCTACTAGGCTTCTGTTAACTTCTTTCTCAGTTATGAAACAGATCGTATGCTGAATCTCGTAGGCTATATAAGTATTAAATCAATTATAGAATCACATTGTATATGTATTTATTCACTAATTGTGTTCAAAATATTGGTATTACCGATTTTTCTTGAATGTAAAATTTTCTCCACTCTCAGGTATGGCAACTCGGGAATGAAGACAAATTCTTAGAGTTAATAGAGCCAATTTTAATAGATGAATCATTCTCTCCTGATGAATTTTTCACATATATCATGTGGGTCTTTTGTGCATTCAAGCTCGGGAAACAGATAGAGCAACAATGTCAGATGTCGTTACCATTGCATAATAACGATACTATGGCTCTACCTGCACCAAAGTAACCAGCATTTTATATTAATATTGCTACTGATTTTCAAGATCCGGAAGTCACTGAAGTCAAGTTGGTTTGTTCTGCAAATGATGTAACGATTTCACAGATGGAAGCAAACTAAATGTATTAAGGCATGAGTATTGTACATAATTGACCAATATATTTACCATTAGTGTCCTGTATTAATCATAATTTTGATAGTTATTATAATAAGAGAAATATTTTAAAATGTTTCATTGAATTTCCTGGAGTCCCACTGAAATAGTCTCACCTAAATCTTTCTCTCCGTTCAAATCAAACTAAATTTTATTATAGAATTAATTTAGACTTGATTTCCTTTAGGAAAGTCGATTAATCTGCTTACTGCTTTTCAAAGAAGCTTCCCTCGATTTATCAGAATATTGTTCTGATAAAAACGTGTTAGGCCTTCGACAATGCATCCCAAAACTTGTTTTGGTCCCAGAGACGAGCGGTGTGAAGGTTGTGGGGGTTAAAATGTAAACATAACAAATTTAAAGGGGTCAAATTGCTATGACTAAAATCTACAAAGACTTTTATTAGGTTCGAATGTTATCTCGAAAGTGTTTGCAATCCAGGAGAAGGAGAAACTTTTGTCCCTCTCGCAAAATATCCACGTAATGTCTTTTAATATGAACACTCATGGCCATGAGACTGGGACTTAAACTTAATTTTAAATTAAAGATGAGTTAGTTTATAAGATATCTTAAAGATAATTTAATGTACCTTTTATCTTCATCTTAATTACAGAATTTCGATTAGTAAGAATACATACTTCTTAAAAAAAGTGGTGTAGGTAAAAAAATCGAGCTAAAAAAAGAATCTTTTGAATCTTGATCTGACCAAGCTAATACTAAAGCATCCAATTAGTAAACCTTCGTATTAGTTAACCCAATTCTCGTAAATTTTCTAACATGAAAAGTTTTCTAATTTATGAAATTAAGTTTGCATGTACAAGGATATAGGTAATGAATACACATGGATAGTTTAAAATTTTTGATTCCAATACTTGGATTCAATCTTTTAAAGTTTTAAAACATCAAATTAGACACTCCTCTATTATGTCATGCCCCGAACTGGAATCCTTCACATAACAACTATCACATATTCTTATATTACGATTCTAAGGACTAAAATCATAACAGGAGAGTCTGTAAGACTCTGAGTATCATTATTTTCTAAATCATAAAATTTTTAAATTAAATTTTAACCAAAAATTTTAAATAATAATAAAAATATCTAAGTTCTTCTTTTCAAATAAATATTATACAACTGGTTTAAAATCAAATAAAATTCACAAATTATAGAATATAATAACTAAAAATTATTTTATAACATCCAGTAGATTGCATAAAGATCGTGAGTTGAGCATAGATAATATACCTATAAATTTTATATCAGGGAGAAATACTTTTTCATTTATAACTATCTCCTTACTCTGCTTTAAATACTTGAAATTGAAATATGAGGGGATAAGTATACTGAAGTATACCCCGTAAGTAGATATAAAAACATATGTAAACAGATGAGCATAATATAAAATAGTTATATGAGATTATTTTTAACATAAAATATAAAATACTAATGAATGTAATAGCAACAATGTTACCTTAATAAAACTCATGGCTTATTATTCAAAATCTAGGCTAGCCATCTTCCCGACGATTACTCTGATCAACAGTATCCTGAGCCATTAGTGAATTTTTCATGCAACTAAAGCAATAAAATATTTGATAAAATTTAGTTAATATGATATAATAAATGGATGCATGTTTGATTGTAAAAATTTTGTCCATCACTGACGTTGGCCTAGAAGAGCCTGTGAATT
>JAWDEX010188434.1:0-10590 GCA_035221805.1 Trichilia hirta | reverse complement strand
TGTACAAGCAATTTGATTTTATGAAAAATTAGTTTCTTCTCTAATTTCTTATTTATTTCTCTCATTAACTGTGTCTAATGAGCTATATACCAATAGAAAAGTCAAAACTTGTATTTTAACATGAAACTAAATAATTAACCAAAAAGAAAAAACAAAAACAAAAACAAAGCACAATTCATATCGTTATAGGAAGGAATCTGAATAAGAAAAAAGCACCTGTTTATTATTATTATTATTATTATTATTATTATTATTATTATTATTATTGATAAAAGGTTTCATATCAAGATATATTTACTATGAATAAATCAGTATAAAGATCGACCCAAAATTTAGTGATTGATTAATATTTGATAATCTACCATAACCAATTAAAATTTTGTATAAAATTGTATCTAAATTATAATCTGATTATTTCTCTTTAAGTTCTATTCTCCTTTCAAAATCTGCAAGTTATGTTCTCAATATACAAACAATATGGAATCGACCATAATATATAATTATATAGTTAAAAAGAAGAAAAGAAACAGAAAAAGTACTCTTAATTTTTGAATTTTTTTTATCATCTCATAAATCGAATTGCCCCCGTTAAAAAAAAAGTAAGATCCATTTCACTTTCTTTTAAGTCAGTTTTAGTTTGAGCAATGGAAACCAATAAGGAAAGAGTTCGGAAAAATTTATGAGACCCAGAGAATTTCTGACGAGTCAAAAATTAGATGGACATAGAATAATGTAAATCTTGAAACTTTTTTCAGTGGAAAAGGTCTTAGGTATGACTTAAAATTTTGATATCTCCTTAATTAACAAAGGCCTTGGGCACGATATAAAGCCCCGGGACCTCCATCATTAGTGGAGGTCTTGGTCATGATTTAACGGGGATTTTGAATTTGACGCAGAATCTCTAGACCTCCTTTATCAACAAAGAAGGTTGTAGATATAGTGTATACCCTAAGACCTCTCTGATTAATAACATTTTTAAGTATGACGCAAAATCTTGAGATCTCTCGTCAGTAAAAGTCTCAAAAATGACATAAGGTCTTGAGATATCTCTGTAGCGATTATTTTGATTGTTGAAAAATTTAGAACTTACTAATTTTTTTGCGAATATAGATCTTTAACTTAGTGGATAGATCACATGATAAGGGTTCACGATCCCATGACATCTGACAAAAACTACGAATACGGGAAGTGCGGTGGTAGTTAAACAAGATAAGCAAATAAAAAGTAAAAGGAAGAAGAATTAGGTACACAGATTAAAAAAAATATTGAATAACTAAAAAAATCCTATTAAAAAAATTCTAACTTAAGTATTGTAGGATTGTTGCTGAACCACCAATTTTATCCCTAATTAGTTTTTGTAATTTCAAGTTACATTAAATCAAACAAACAGGTAAAAAGTTCTGGCGCTTGAGGTTCAAAGGAAAATTTTCTTGCATTTACATTGGCGCCATTTGTGAGAATAGAAACTAAAAGCCAAGGCAACAGTTATAGTAAAAGAAACGAAGAAATTCATGGTAGCGACACGACCATATACAACCGGAAAATGTAGGAATTAGAGGGAGAATCCAGAAGATAATTCCTTCGAAGCAACAACTGCAGTCAATAATAATTGCAATATGCAACAATAAACCTCTGGTAATGTTAATCTCAGATTGTGTTTTGAGACTCCACTTTCGCGATAAGTCCTTTTCAAAACGGATAATAGAGTAGTCGTTCAGTGGATCCAAAGACTGAAACATATCGAGAGAAGGCACGGAGAAATAGATCAACAGATTCAGACTTTGATGCATGAAGTGGCTGAAACAAAAAAGATGCTACTGAGTAGGTCTTTTGGCCCAAGGATGGCTAAACCCTCGGAGGTAGTATAAAGCAACATTCCTAATGCTACAAGGATTGAAAAACGAGTGGTCCACATTCAAGAGAATACCTTAAAAAGGACGTATGCTGTCGGTGAGAAAAGAAAAGGGAAGGCCTCGGATCCCTCCCTAGAAAGGAGAACCAGCGAAAGGATGGAAATACCCCATTCAAAAATCTTCATGGATCCCAACCCGAGTCCCTTCACCTACCACGTAGTCCGGTGATAAATATCCTTGATCCAAAATATATTTTGTGCAATAATTTAATAAATCAACGTACCTATAGATATAAACTGAAGTACAAAATATAAACTCAATTGCATTAATAAATGCATTTCTTACTAGAACTAGAATCCTTAAATATTTATTTGACCACATATAAAGATGCGATTGATCATTAATAAAGGAGAATATATTAAAAAATATTTGAAATTTGTTTAGATAAAAATATATATGTGAAAATAGATAACTGCAAATCATCTTAATTTTTAAAATCGGACTAAAATTTGATATTTGATCTAAATTTTTTTTGAGCAAATATATGAGTATGATTGATAATTAAGGATTTTTAACTTAAAAAATAAAAAATTATAAAGTTAACTTTTTCGTTGTTGTTAGAATTCAAGGATCATTTTTTAAAAAAAACTATTTCTTGGTGATAAAAATTATATAATTCAATTAAATGAGGTATATAATATAAGTTAAATACTAAATTATTTAGTGACACTAATGAATAATTTTTTTAACAATAATAATACACCATTACAACAATGCTAACATTTCTCATTCTTATAACGAAAATTATAAGATAATTATCTTATTTTCTTAAGCAGGCAATACTATTATTTATTAATAGATTTATGTGAATGAATAATATTAAACATATAAATCTTTTGTACAATCTCTTGTGTACAAACTGATGTTGTAAAATAATATATATTGCATCTATTTTTTTTATTTTACTACTACTAATATTTATTATTAGTAATTACATCTATTTTTTATTTTTTTTTTAATCAATATAGCATACCATATTAGTTTGTAAACAGGAGTTGATATAAAAGGTCAATTTACATCTCTGACGTTATTTATTATATGTGAATGCTATTACTATGCCCGAATAAGCTCATATGGGAATAGGATCAACAAGCAATAATGAAATCATATCCTTGGTTTTTCCCGATGAATTCGTGTAACCATCTCCATTTTTATAGAATGCCTCCATCATTCGAGCAAGATTCAAAGAAGGAAGAAGACATGGCAAAGGAAGATGGTTTGGTTGTTGAATTTCTTCATTGATGTTCATCCACGCAACATCCACCATTTCCTTGATTTTCTTACATGCTTCTTCCTCAGACACTCCATGTTCGCGCATGTAACATTGCACACTAGATGGTGAATCTCCTCTTTCTTGCTCAACCTTGTAAGTATGAATGTCATCAACTAGACGAGCAATCAAAGCACAAGATCGAATAATTCTAGGAACCCTAATTGCCCAATCTAGGGTTTCCTTTGTTGTAACCTCATCTTCTAAGCCTATCAGAGCTTCAACAGCAAGCATGGGGTATCCGCTGCTTATTATAGAATTCTCCAAGTATTCCTCCAATGATGGAACATATTTCATGTTGAACCAATTTGCTTCCACAAAATAAGCTCGGGCCAGGCGTTTTATCTATGAAAAACCAATCAAACTAAATGAATAATGTGATATTAATATAAAAAGAAGAGTGGAAGAAATTTGACCCTTAAAGTTCGGCTAAATGGACATTTTAGCCCCATTAAGTGAAAAACAAACAAACATATTTTCATCCTTTTTCGTCAACTTTTTTCTTTTCAAACGTTTTTTAGGTATGGTGTTAAATAGATTATAATAAAAATAAATTATAATAGATTATGATGCATTAGAAAAGATTAGCTTAAAATAAGAGATCTTACTGCCTCCTTTGCATAATACAAGTGATAAGATTGTCCTTGATTCACCAGCTTGTTCTCCATTTCTTTGACAACATCCAAGAGAGCAAAATAACATACTTGTATGTATTCGGGCAAATCATTTGCAGCCACAGGTTCCCACCTTAATTTATTGAAAAAAATAATAAAATTAAAAATAAATTAGGAAAAATTATGCAGGAATTACATGAATAAGTTAATAGATCTCAAAGTATAAATGTATAATCAAGTAAAAAAATTACTGTCTGATCATTTATTAGTTTATACTAACCTCTCGATTGCATCAGTGAATAGCTTGAGTTCTTCCAAGGTGCCATACACATCATAAATGTCATCTATGACAGAAGCTATGGCGATGATTTTGGTCATAAATGTTCTAATTATAGAATATCTGGGTTCAAAATAGACTCCTAATATCCAAAAGTAGCATTCCACCAACCTATCCCTGGCGAAAGGTAGCTTTGATGCAAAATCAATGCCTTTCCACCATCTGTAAGTCAGATTATAAACGAAATCAAATGAGTTTGGAAGTGCTTTTGATACTATAGAAAGTACTTTCAAATGAATGAGAGTATTTGGAAGTGCTTTTACCGTAGAGGAATATTTAATGTACTTCTTGCAGGAGACAACTATCAAATAGATTATTTTCTCTTGTTTTTTGATTTAATATTTTGACATATTTTTTTTAATGTACTTAACGCTCTCATGACTTTAACAATTTAATTGAACAAAAGATTTTTTCATAGAAAGTATTCAGTACTTTTCAAAAAAGTAGCGATATTTAAGAGAAAAGATCATTGACTTAATTTACAAAGTTGAATCTAATTCACCTTTTATAAGTTTTTAATTAATTGGCTTTTATAAAATTCGAAATTTGTAAATTAAGTAACTAGTTTGTGCACTTTGACCTTGAGATATCGCTAAGTTCTTTCCTGTGGAATGCCTGCGAATAATTAAAATCAAGCTTTGCCAGCTCTAATAACACGTCATTTCGTTGTGCATGACAATCTGCTTCATAGATGGAGATGTAACGTCTTGCTTCCAATCTTTGCATCCCTTTGTGCAAAGGTGTTTCTAGAGAGTACTTCACTTGTTGACACAGAGTTGAAGAGCTTAAACTAGAAAATGTAGAGGATTTCAAGTGCTTCCGTGCAAATTTGTTAGCCTCTTCCAATATATCTTCCCCTTGGATTCTCAAATGGGACGCCTCAAACAGGCAAAGCAAGGCTCTTTCGTCAGTCGTTAACTTGGCCTGAAATTCATTCTTCTCCTCGTCTTTGAACTTCTTGAAGATATCTGTTTAATTAATTAATATAATATATATTATATAAGGTTAATTAAACGTGGATATTGATTAATTAATTTAATTAATTACCTGCTGCCAGCTGGTACCCTTGCTGCCTTAAAATCCTGAAGCGAAGAGAAACTATGTAGAGATCATGATTATCATCATTTCGATTAAGATCGCTGTGGTAGATTGAATTTAGGGTCTCCTTGATTTCATTTTCAAAATGATAGGCCACACCAAGGCGTTGAAGTTCATCAACCAGAATTATTTTATCAAATATTGTTGTGCTTCTTATCAACTTTCCAACTTCTGCCTTTAGGGATTCAATCCGTTTCTCTATTACTTCAGAATCTGCCTTCTGCATGCATTAAAACAATATATATACATATATTTAGAAAGCAATCCCTCTCACACACACAGATATCTACTAAGGCCATTTTAATTATTTACCCCGGATTTTTGACCATCGTAGGAAACGAAATGATCCCCCCAAATGCTAGGATGATAGCTTGCCGTCCGACGATTCGAGCTTTTCTCAGTCTCAGCATATTTGATTGAATAATTAACAGCAGATGCAACTGGAAAAGACATAGATTTAATTTGTTTAGCTGGATAGCTCGACAATTAAGACTTGCTATATATGTATAGCTAGCTTCTCATAAGAGCTTATAATGAATTGACGCTTTCGTGGCTCATGCCCTCATATTATATAGATACTTTACACAGAGCTGAGAGGAACGTTAGTGGCATTGATTTGATCGCCGGATTTACTTTTGAATTTTTTTAACTCTTGTCTGGCTATTTTAAAAATCATTTAATTATTGAGATCTTTTGGTTGGCTGAATTAATTATTGAATTGAGATGGAATATTTCAAAATAAGGGAAAAGGCACTCATCTGATTTCAAATTGTGACATTTTAGATTGAGAAACCCTCAAATAAACATGTTATATAAAATATCATTGTCACCCCTAGACAAATTTATAATATCTTTATTTATAGTGTTTTCAATCATGTTTAATTAAATTTGTATGTGTGTAAAATTTGAGTCAACAAATATATCTTTGACCTTTAAAATTTTACAATCGAACTGTTCTGTAATGTTGAAATTCTGTTGGACCATACTCTTTGCACGAGATTTTAGGCTGGCGTTCAGGATTTCGTAATCAGGTAGAAACAATTCATTTAAATTGGTACCAAAGCAATGATATATTTGTTTATTTGAAGTTTACACCATCAAAATTATTGTTTTAAGAAAACCTATCACTATTCCAATTCGATAAGATTGTTGTCTAGAAATTAGTTGTATGCATATTACATCTTTGCTTTTGGCATGTCTATATTTTATTAGGCTTTATTAATTGTTAGATAAAATTTTAATATTTAGGTAAAAATTTTAATTTAGTCAAATGGATTAATCAATCTTTCTTCTTATTAAATATTATTTATTTATTGTTTTTTATTTAAATCCCGTAACCATTTTAACATTTTTACTTATTAGTTAAACTTTTAATCAATTTACTAGAAGTTACATGACTTACTATTTAGGAAAATTTTCAAATTGGCATGGAAGAGTTCATTTACCTTGAAATGTATTGACATAATTAAAAAACAATTAATTAATAGAATAATACAATTAAAGTAGAAATAGGGCTATATTTATGAAAGAATATAGGATTTGCTAAACTATATTACCAAAAAAAAAAAATAAATTATTGATTTAATAATTGTAGCCCGAGATTTAGAATATAGGATATATTAATTAAATCAATTAATTGAATCTTTTAAAAATAAATGAACAAATTTGACTAAATTTAAGATCGTATGTAGAAATAGATTAAGTCTAACAGATAACTTCGAAACACTTTGTAAATATAAAGGAGATTATAAACATATTTTTTATTCAAAAAATAGTCAATATAGTTTATGTGAGTGTATGTGGGTAGAAAGGACTAATATCCCACATAAAGAGATGGTTATGAACAATATAAAATTGGATATTTCTCTCTAAATAAGCCCGTTTTCCCAGTAAAGATGGATTTGTCTCCAACTCGTCCCTTTCTACCTAAAGAAAAATACTAAAAGTATGCTCTAAATCAATTAGTTAAACTTTTAAATAGTAAACGGAAACTACTAGAATTAATACAGTAACTGCAATTAAAAGTTGGAAACTGGTAATATCAAAGTTATCCAACATAAAAAAATATTTAAAGGTTTTACAAAACCAACAAAAATTTAAACTCCTCCAGTAGGATTTAGTGACGTTGAATTTAGATGAAGTAGCAGAAAATCATGATAGAGATACTGAAGAGATTAGTGAAAAATTTAGAAATTTAAAATATCAGTACATAATCTTTGTAGTACAAGATTCACTGGAGATACAATAAAATGGACAATAGAGCTGTAGTTGAACATCATAATTATAATATTTTATTTAAAATTTTAAATAAAATGTCGTTAAAAGGGAAATATATTATTTTAAAAAGTTTAAATTTAATAGAAGATAAAAATTCAAATCAAATACTAGAAAAAGAATTAATAAAATAATTAAAAAGAATTTATATAATTAATGTATACCAAAATTAATTAGTATTTATCGTTACCAATTTGAACAAAATATAAAAGTTATTAATAATAGTAAGGCTATAAATTTTATAGAAGAAAAAGATCAGTGGGATATAAAACAACTGGAATAGTTAGTATGGCAGGAGATGGATTAGGAGCCAAATCATTTGCCTATATATATTACAGTAGATTTAATAACCACGATCAGGTTTAAATAGCAAGTGCAGATGCAGATATGAGTAATAAAATAGCAATTGTAGGATTTATAACTCATATTGATATGGACATTATGCACTTTCTCCAATTAGATGTCATTAATATCAGTTTTTTGAAAAAAAATATATTTATTTAATAAATTTGAAAAATATTGTAGAATTAATATATTTTTATAAAACAGAATATATAAATCTATCTTAGCAATTAAATAAAAAATTTTAGTATTTAAATTATTTTAATATATTATTGTAGTGTATTATTTGGAAAAGGGAATTTAATGATATTTTTCTTTGCGGGTGAGGTTAACGAATAATCGCTTTGAAGGTATGAAGGATATATGATTGCACCAGATATAAACACCCGCCAGGTTGCAGGGGCTGCATGTCTTGAATTAAAATTTCTAAATAATCATGCCTTTATAGAAAATAATAATGCACCTAATTTGAGACTTTGTGGCTTGTCTAGCGTCCGACTTGGACCCCTTAATCTGACATAAACTCTTATATTAATTTTGGCGTATAAATTGGCAAAATAATTAGTATACTATAATTATACATATTGTGTGGCAATAATTAATATAAAACAATTATATATATATTGTCGCTTTATAATAAGATATGGGATAATAATATAACATGTTTCTTTTACATTATATTTTTCTTTTCCTTTTGAATATTAATAAACTTTTCATGTTTCACTGTCTTATGAAAAAAAGTAAGATAGGCTTTATTAGAAAAATTACTTATGAATTTGATTTTTTAATTTATTTATTGAATTTTGTTACATTGTTAGTATCCATGTACTATCTCGTCGTACGGGTAAAATTGTATATGTTGATGATTGATTGATGCAATGCTGCTTTGCTACAAATAAATGATAGAGAAAATACAAAATGGAGGAAAAAGAAATATTTTTTTTTTAATAACACAGATATCGAACAACTATAATTGCACTCTTGAATTAGTTATCCTACGTGCACAGTTGGTGTTACGTACTGAATTGTATAAAAAAATAGATTAAATTAAATTATAATGTAGTAAATTTTATTACTATACTATATATATCTCGTGTTACATTGGATTATAATATTTTAAATTTATATTCAACAGGTGATTGAATGACAATATTAATTTATAGTGAACAGTTGATTGAATGACAATAAAATCTTATATTAATTTTGGCATATAAATTGTCACAATAATAAATATAAGAGTATTAATTAATAATTAATATATTTGTTATCTGTCTGCATCTAAAGTATTTTAGTATTGTAAAATTACTTCATAATTTCACATGTGTAACGCAATTCTCTCTTAAACTATACTACTTTTATAAAAATCAAATCCTAAAGTCTTGCAAGATAGCATTAAAAATTGACAAAAGTAGCTTGACTTGACATGGTGTAGCCGACGAACCAATTCGACACTCACAGGTTTCTATTAAGAATTTCTCGATGAGCATGAGAAATGTATTCGCTAAAATCTTTTGCATACATGATCAAATCTAATAATAATCTTAACAATGCCCGTATTTGATTTTGTTTTGAAGATATGGATTATCCTAAAATGAAGTAATTTTGATTTGGTGACACATATCGCATTTATTTTATTTCCATATTTGAAACATTTTCAATTGAATTTTCGTGCAGTAATGTATCAATAATTATTTTTAGTATTTCAATATCCATGGATTTTATTGAATTCAAAGGGTCGACGACTTTGGGAACTTGGTTTGTTTGGATTTGTTGAGTCTTGCGGGATCGATCACAAATCAGAAGAGAATAAATAAGGTTAAATGAGTAAATATATTTATAGACATATACATCACTTTCAACTAAAAATCTTAAGGCTTTGGGTCTATGGGTCAATTAATTCTTAATTTAATTATTATATTCAAGTATAGATAGTCTTGTTATAGTATGGTCCGATAAGTCCAAATGTCGTATCCACAGAGAATATTTTTTTAAGAGTTCAATTAGTTTATATCCAAGGTAAGGTTCAAAATCAAAAGTCCAATAATAAAGGTTCAAAGTAAAAGTAAAATATATAATAAGCAAATTTTAAAAGAACAATTATCAAGTAGAAATTAAATACAAATTAAAATACTAAGGCTTTGAAAATTAATATTTTAGGATGATGGTTAGTAAATTAGATCCCTTTTTATAACTCAATTGAGATTAACTAAAGAGTTATCTCAATCGAAAGATAAAAACTATTTTTTGCACAAAATATATATTTTCTTTAAAAAATCAATATTTGATTAAAAATATGTATTTGAATTAATTGATAAAATCATTTAAGAAAAATATTTTAAAACTTGTTAAAGTTTAATGCATCCTTTATGCCGTATGTCTACAATGAATCAAAGAATTTATTTTTAAGCATTCAATGTACCAAATATCTATAAAGAATCAAAGAATTTAAATATTTAAAAATAATTTTCAAAACATAAATATGCAATTAATAAAAAAAACTTAAACATTAAAATCAAAGATGGGATCTAGAAAATATACCATACATCCTTAGTATTAATTTCCTAGTCTTAGTTTAGTAACTTAGAAAGACATTGTGTAAGAAAAAAAAGAGTAATTTTATAAACAAAAGTACTTTACAAGAGTCTAATTATATGATTACAAGCATAAAAAGACCTTTATTTATGGGCAAAACGAGAGCCAAATGTCAGAGTTTGGTAGTTGCAATTATTGACAAATTTGGAT
>JAWDEX010188413.1:0-13070 GCA_035221805.1 Trichilia hirta | reverse complement strand
AATCACTATAAATTCTACGTTTGTTATCTCTCTATAACTCTATCTTTTTATTTTATTATCTTTGAGATCACAAAAAATCAACACATCAATTCATGATTGCATATTCTTGCCTTTAAAATTTAATTAATGTATCATTTTGCCCAATTCACCCCCTTTTAGGTGACAACTACTGGGTCAACACATGGTTCATCTAATTGTACATCTTTCTATAAAGGCAAAATACAGAGGTCCTTTATCTTTTTGGCCATTGTATCCAATTAGAAGGCAATTATTTTCAATTTTAGTACATTTACTTTTAAAGGCATTAATTATATAAATCTAAAAAATTAGTTTTTTAGGATAAAAGTGTATTAGGTAGATAAAAGAAGTTTATGTAGAATAAATCATGTTTAAAGGATCAATTATTGATGCATGTATTGTTAATGAGTCACTGAACTTTTGCTCAATGTATTTATTTGAAATTGAAATAAAATTTGATTAACCAGAGCAAAATGACAATGGTGGACAAAAAGAGAGAGAATCATTAGTTTTTATGCAAAATGCTCAACTATTTAGCCTAATGCGTTTGAAAGAAATGTCTAAGGAAGAAAATGACAAAATTCGTTAGTTTGTTTGTGATAAAGTACACCACCACCTTAAGTTCATGTCTTATTCTTATTATATATTAAAGTAACTATGGTGATGTCTGCTATGTAAGTGAAACTTATTACTACTTTTATAGTGACCGCATAAGTGAATTATAAAGAGAAAGGGTATCTAACTATTAGGAAAGTTAAAAATGCCTTTTTTGACTTAGTTTTATTCACAAGTTATGTTATTTAGTATTTTTCCTATGGACTAATTTGATTAACATTTTTAGTTAACTATGTTTTTATTATGTAAATGTCCCGAAAGTTTTGTGAAGGATTAATTAATGAGCCTTACCTATTGTATGTATTAGCTTATGGTCTAAGCAAGCAGTGTACTATTATTTAAGTTGTAATGTTAATAGAGTACGATTTCATATTGAGAAGAGGGATGAAATACAAGTCACTCAAAATAGTAGAATATTAGTACCAGGTACACATGATGATCCATACTAAATTTTTATAGTATACTAATTGATGTCATTGAGTTGGTATACTTATTGCAATTATAGGTGGCTCTATTTAAATGTAAATGGTTTGATGTTAATCCTAAGAAAAAAAGAATTCGACATGATTTTAATTTAACAAGTGTCAATATTACCAGGATATGGTATAACAAAGATGCTTTTGTTTTATCAACTCAAGCAAGATTAATGATATATATAGTTGATCCATACCTTGGTGATAATTGGAGAATGGTAGAAGAAATGCATCAAAGAGGTGTACAGGATAAGCAAGACAAAAATGCGATGAATGAGCAAAATATTGATGATAATGCGTCTGAAGATAATGATTGACAGTTAATGAGAAATTTAATGGATCATGATATTTCATTAGCACCACAGAACATGCCTATTAAAGCAAATTTGAATAGAAATGATATTAAACCAATTTTAATAAATGTGGAAGATTTGTACGTGCAGAGAAATGTAGGCATTGTCTAAGTTATCCAAGAAGAAGAACACAAAGATGATGAAATTATAAACATTAACAATTTGGTGGATTTTGATTTTGAATAAACCGTAGGAAAAGTAATTTTGTATATTATATATTGCTTTTTCTGGTAAAGCCCATGTTTGTTTTGAAATATGATTTTGTTATACTTATTAATGTATATCTTTCCTATATATGTTGTTTACTTTTATTAGGCATTATTAAATTAACATTACATTTTATTTTCCAAATAGCTTGGAGCTCGTGTAAGAGTCTTTTATCCTTAAAGGCATCAAGTTAGAATAAATCTCAATCTTTAAATATTGAAAGTTTGTATTTTTATATTTTTCGTAAATATAATATATATCTATATTCATTTTACATTTCTTTTGCTAAGGTTCACCCCTATTGATTTGATTTACTCGTGGACCTATATAAGATATGAACACATTGGCATATGTTAGGATAAAAAGGCAGATAAAATTCATTATCTTGTCAAAAACACAAAAACAAGAAAGACTGTATTGTGTTAAGTTGGTTAGTAAATGTATTATGATTGTGAGAACCTTGACTTGAGTGAAATCTTGGCATAAGATACCCTACGAGTAGAGGATAGAATTTTTTAGGTGTTTAGAGGTAATAACCACTTGTCTTAATTTGATTTCGGTTCATATATATATTTTTTTTTCAAAATTAGTATATTTTTTCACATTCTTATAATTTTAATCTTTTAATATTTTTAATATGGAAATGATTTATTTTAGATCTCACTTAGGAACATGTTTTAAGTTATTTAAATTTTATTATAGGCAAATAATATAGTTGCTATTGATGTTTAGTATTAAAGAAGGTATGCATATAAGGAGTATCCATCACAAGAGACCCAAAACCACCCATCAAAGGATATGCCTCAAAAGGATTGAGACTACCTATATGATCTTTAAGCTAATTCTAATTATGAGGTATGTATTTAAACTTAATTGCAATTGTTTGTGTAATGTAAGATATTAAATTTTGAGATTATATTTGAATTTTATGTTTTTGAGAATTATTATTGTTATATTTGTGTTTAGTGGATTTTAAGTTTTTTTTGTTACATTTACATTGTTGATTGAAGGATTTTTAAAAGATTATTGTGTTGATAAGTATATTTTGTGACTCATATTTTTCTTTTTAATTTGATGTTTTGGAGAAATATGATCATTGTAGTAGTATTTGGTAAATGTTTGGTGAAGTATTTTTTAGATTGTTGATAGAAAATTATTGAAAAATTGTTGTATTGATAAATATATATTCTGCTTTGTAGTTATACTTTTTTTTGGGATTTGATGTTTTGGAGAAATGTAATAGTTGTAGTTGTATTTGGTAAATATTTGATAGAGTATATTTGTTTTTTGATGCGCTTGTGTTATGACAATGAGGTATATTATTTATATTTGTGTTTCATAAAAAATGTTTTCAAAATTCTAACAGTAAAAGTAAACTTTCATTTACTCATTGAGCCAGATCAAAACCATTTTACGCCCATCATGCATAGCATTTGTGAGTTTTTAATTTTATTTAATATCCTTTATTACAAAGTTTAATAAAGCATAATATCTTTAATAATATTTTTGTATTTAATTTAATTTTTTCATGGAGTGATGAATCCAGTTCTAGCCAAACTTTTTCAACTCTTTTTCATGCAATACATTATAATGACAAATATAAGTGGATTAGTTAAGAACTACAAACTACGTACCTAAGTTTATTGCATATTTTCAAATTTATTTTCAATTTAATTTTATCACATTAGTGACTGATTGCATTCTTAATTTAATTTATTTTAAATAAAAAATGATGAAGAAACAATGACTCTTGCTTGAAGACATATTGCAGCCGATTAGTGATGAGGAGATGTCTCATTAAATATTTAGCAATCAATCACATTATATTAGGAAGCTAGCTAGACATCAAAGAGTGTGTGATTTTAGTGCAAACTGTTCATCCACCGAATCTGATTTGCGAAGTGAATTAGAGTCCATATAAATTAAGTTGCAGTTAGCAAAGTCTCATTTACAATTGGCCGAAAAGTGAGATACAGATTCCTAAAAAATAATTGCAAGAGTTCAAAGACATCTTATTGAAATTGGCATCACATCGATTTTGACCATTATAGTCTTAGGTTCCAATTACATTCTTATTTTTTAGTATTAATAAATATTTAGAATAATATATAAATTCCATTCACTTGAGTCTGGAATGATTGGTGTTTTAATTTTAATTTGAATGGTACTAAATATTTGTAATGATATATGTATCATTTTTATTTTATTTGCATATTTTTTATTAAATTATTTATTTATTTGATTGCTATTGAAATAACTCAATTAAATTTATATAAATAATAATATTATTAAAAATTTATAGGAAGAAATATTAATAAAATAAATTTATATAAATTTATTTATAAAATTATATATTGGAAACATAAAATTATTGCGCCAAAGCAATAACCTAGTTGCGACTTTGTGACGCTAGAATGTCCTTACACGAAGAAAATTATCGACATCATAAAGTTGTCACAAAAATTAATTTTTGCATCGAATGTTTTTTTTTAGCGACCATCTTTAGTCATTGCCAAAGGATTTCAATAGCTTTGGCGATGACATTATGGAGTCGCTATAAGTGCAAACAACGATGACAAGTAGTCATCGTCAAAGGATGATTTTCCGTTGATATTATTTAATTGCTAATAATTTCTTTGTCGTCACAAAAATGCACATAAGGATAAGACCAATAATTATTGCGTATATTTTTTATTTTCATAAAAATATATAATAATCAAATTAAGAAAAAGAAAAAGTGCCGAACCAAAAAAATCTGGTGACAGATGGCCACATTTATATATTAAAATTTTTTTTCTAAAACAGTTAAAGATAAATTTATTATTTATTACAAAATTTCAAAATAATGCATGCTAATAAATTAATTTCTTGAGATAATAAAAGAGGTTTAGATTGTGGAGCATATATTCAAACTATTTTATACCAATTTAAATTCGAACAAAATCAAATTAAAACTTAGAAGAAATTATTTGCATGATGTTATAATACAGACATTAACTCTATTAAAAAAGTGTTTTGCATGAAACAAAAATTTATGAAAAACGATTACTATATATTAAAAGGATACAAATATATATTAAAAATTTTGATATTATTATTAATAATAATATTTATATTATATAAATAAATTCATTTAAAAGCTTATATTCTTAACAATATTCTTAATATTTAAAAATGTTTTATTTTGAATTAAAATTTTCTCTTAATTTTGTTATTCTAAACAAATGTTAAGTTTAATGATTGAATACTCCTGCTACATTCCTAAGAGCAAAACCGAATGGAGAATTTTTATCCTAATTACGTTATGTCCCATCTATTTATTTGTGTGGACTCTAATTTAAACATCTCCGAACTCTTCAATTATTGTTAGTTTCATAAGACATGCATCCTGATTGGGTTACCTCAATCGAGTGGTATGAAAACGAAGTAAGCATTATTTATAGGAATACACCAATTACCCCCCTCTATATCAAGCCCATTACTACCTACTTTCTTTATTTCTTATATTGTCAATTACCTCCTTACCATCGCTATTCCTTCATTAATTTTTGTTAGATTTGGCTATAATTCAATAGATTGCTTCTGATAAACTAATCTGACCTAATTTATGGGTTCAGGCAAGATGAAGGAATGGAAAGTGATAAGGGTAATCTACTCGTTATGATAATAAAACGAAATTAATAATTTTGTTTATTATCAGTCTAATTGTTAATAATTTTTAATTTATCAAAATAATTATTAAATGATGTAATAATAAATAAAAATATTAAACAATAATTATTAATTGCAATTGATTTTGGACAGCGTAAGTGCATAACTAGCCAATGTAAAAGACTGTTTAGAGTCCAAAAATTAAAATATGAATGCATTCTAAAGGAAATACAAAATATTCCAAATTTTTGGGTTTCATTCAGTCACGGACTGTTTTGCATTCGAATGCAATATCTATAACATTCAATTTATAACTTCCAAATTATAGGCCTATTATACATTACAAAATTATAATAATCCACCGTCACAAAATCATTCATTGCAAGTTGACAACACAAGTCTTCGTTAAAGCAATACGGGCAATTTTCCTGCAATATGGATTCCTTTCTCATGCCATATTGAACTCTTATTATTCGACCACACATAAGCACCTAACACTGATTGCAACGATTCAAAAAAGATAAGACAAACACTTCAAAATCAAGCATGATCTCAACAAGATATCAAAAATGGAATGAAAATTGTCAGATTATGTGGACTTGTGTAAACCATCAAATTGGTAGAACAGACAAACAAAATTGTATAAAGTTCATCAGATATCTATCAGAGGCTAGTTTCACTGCAAAATCAAATTACAGCTCATATGAGAATCCCTGCCTCTGCCAACAATACGTGGATAACATTTGTTGGACTGTTATTCAACTGGTTCGTCAAAGCAATATCTTCTTGTCTACATTAATAAAGATATTACAACTAAAGGCAATGGAGAGAAACTTTAATGGCACACATCTAGAAATTGGTCTGAAGGCAACTCCAAAACTACATTCTTAATAACATCTTAGAAGCTATAAAACGATCTTAATAAAATAACAACAATAAAAAAAAAAAAATAGATTGTGCGTTACAAATTTAATATCATAGACTATGGAAAAAGAAACTAGTTATTACATATTGAATATAGAATCTAAATTTATTACCGCTGAAAATTGCAGTGTGTTGTACCTCAGCAATCACATTCAGCCAACTAAAATTTGATTACATCCCGTAGTCACTGGACATCTAAACTTTCTCCGCAATCGCGGATAATAACATACCAAATTACTTATATCACCATGTAAGTTATTTTTGATAAACATTCACCAAAACAGTTAAAAACTAATGCGAGAAAAGTTTTGTAAAGCGAAACAAATGTACCATCAACAACGTGCTAGAATCTTTAAACATGATGCAAAACATTCCAGATGAACCATCAAAAAGATAAGGCATAATAAAGTAAAGAGAGAGAGCGAAGAAAATACAAATAAACCAACAAAACATTGAAAAACAAGAACCACAATCTGTTAATGTAGAAAACAAACAATAAACTATTTGACTCCATCATTGAGGAACTGAAAATTCTTCTTCTCATAAATGAACAAATGCAAGAATCCAATTTTCTAGTGGGCATTTTTCAAAACAATAACAATAATCATGGTAGTCTATAATTCTAAGCCATCACAGTTGCCCGGCTACTTATTCTCACTTATGAGAAAAACTTAATCATTGTATCAACATTACGATATATTAAAAGTATAGATAATAAATGGAATAATTGTTATAACGTTTCTTTTGCGTTCAATAATCATTCTCTTGCATTAAAAGTTCATGTTTCTCTTATATTCACAAGGTACACATTCTAAGCGCTCTGAAATTAATGGTCATTCATTTCATTTTAGTTTGCTACCGCCCACGTTTTCATCACTTTCTTTTTGACTCTTGGATGGAAGGAGTACTATAAATAGATAAGGTTCTGGGGTCCTTAAGAATTGCTAACTTAGTCAAAAATACTTACGCCATCTAAAGAGAGTTAGAAAGACTTAGAAACTCCTTAATTCGTCAATAAACTGCGTAAAACTTAATGGTCGAAAGTACATCAATTTTCTTCCACTATTTGATCTATTGAATGTTTAAATAATTTATACATATTTAGATCATTTTTTAATATCCGACAATGGGTAACAAAACTATAATTATATTTCTATCTTAAGTTTTCCATAATATGAAAAAATTTTGTATGCACCAAAATTTTTTTGAGTTCATGGCCAAATTTTAATGTATTATGATTCCATAATAGGTCTCAACCGGGTTATTTGCCTATGAATAATGCAAACTACAAATGATTTCATTAAGATGCTGTATGACATGTAATTGTGTTTTCTGGAACCATACGACATGTCATCAATTTTTCATTTGAAATGAAAAAAATGGGGCCGAAATTTGAAGGCGTTGGGAATTAAACCCAACACCATATGGTTTTAATATAAGGCCTTAATCATTCAGCCAATATTTTTTATATTCTATATTTAATTGATTTAGTACATTATACATATTTTGTTGTGAATAAAATTGATTATGCATCTTTATATAGATAAATTAATTATGAATTTAATTTATATTATGTATTCAAAATTATTTATGCATATTTATTTGCAATGCATAAACTATTTATATTTATTATATTTGTAAGTATAATTAATATTTCTTTATACAAACAAAATATAGTTAAAATCAATTTATATATTATGCATATTTTGATTTATAAATGCATAAATTATGTATTTATATGTATTATTGTTATACATGCAAAATTAGGTTTATTAATTGGATTTAAATTACATAAGGTACATGCAATTTATATAAAATTTTATTATTTTTATTATCGGTTATGTTTAGGGTGATATATTGTATGATTAAATTACATATTTAAGAAAATTTTGATTAAGGAAATTGGTATTTAAAGTGCCCCTATGACCCATCAGTTTTTTTTTTTCCTTTCTAGTGTGATCTTTTAATGCAATTTTTTTCACATTTATCTACATGAATAATATTAACAATAAATTGATAAAATTTAATGTCAAATGATATGTATAATTTTAATAATTAGGGAGTAGCAACAGTATATTTAATTATGAAAAATTATATATTAAGAATTTTAAGATCTAATTAATATATTAATTATAGTTAATCATATTGGATATAATAAATTTTATCTTACACGAATTTTTATATATTTGTATAATTAATTAGGATAAAATATCAAATTATATTTTTCAATTTACGCACAGATGTTAAGAAAAGAAATATAATTTGATAATTTTATTATAAAGTTATATGTGAATTTTCTTGAATTAAAACTCTATCTACAAGTAAGTTTTCTGTCATTAAGTTTATAATTTAAACATGATTTACATTAGTAAAACATGATATATGTTTATTAGCCTTAGTTTTAATTTATAAGCATGTATTTTTTATGCAACTATACAACTTATAAATTTCTTTGATCTTAAATGTGATATTTCTAAACTAAAGAGTGAAAGTTATAAAATATGATGTGAAAGAATTCTCCATCACTTAGGTGTAGGAATATAGATTATACTATTTAAAAAGATGAACTATTAATCACTTTATCAAGTACTCTAAGAGAAATAACTTTTTATGAATAGTCAGAATGATCTAATCACCTTAGTATAAATTTTATAAAGACCAAAATATTTGATAGTATTCATGATTTAGTCAATCAACATATAAATGTCAAGGTATTACTAAAGGCAAATGATGAGTAATTTGTGTCTTTAGATAAAACACGTGCTAGTACCTTATAAAATTTTTATTCTTACAGTTTATTACAGTTAAGGTGTGAGAGAGTTAACTATGAGAGTGAGAGAGTTCATTATGAGAATGAGAAATATTGCGACTTAGTTAAAAACCCTTAAGTTTGATATATCTAATAATTTTTTTGTGCAATATATACTAAACATTCTCTCATATCAATATGGACCATTCAAGATATTCTACAATACATTTAAGGATAACTGGTAAATCAATGAACTTATGACCATGTGTGTTCAGGAGCAAAAAAGATTAGAGGCAAAATTAAGTAAAGCTGTATTTGTGAAAATGCAAGAAAGGAATTAGAATAAGACCATGCATCAAAAAAGGAATCCAAATGTTTCTTTTGTAAAAGGAAGGGCCGCACGAAGAATGATTGCATTAAGTTTCAAAATTGCTTGAGAATAAACATAATTTAAAATCATTTATTTATTATGAATTCAATATGGTTGATGTTCTTTATAATATATGGTGGATTAATTCTGGTTGTATAATTCATGTTTCAAACCTTGTAGGATTGACAAACCTAAGGAAGCAAATGGAAAACAAATAGTAGATCTATTTAGAAAATAAGATGCATTTACATGTAAAAGTTATTGAGGCGTGCATTTTAACTTTAAGTAGTGGTTTTATTTTATCCTTAGAAAAAACATTTTATATTTTAACTTTTTTAAGAATTTAATTTTTGTCTAGACTTGTAACTTTTTGATATTTCTTCTAATTTTTAAAAATAAATTTTAGATTATTTTATAAATCTTATCTTGCTAGGAATGGTAAATTGTCAGATGGTCTTTTCTCTATTAATTTGTACAATGCCACCACTTATAATGCTATACATTATCACACTAGTACTAAAAGATGTGTTAAGTGAAAAGTCCTCTAAATTATGGCAGTGAAAATTGAGAAATATCTCTATAAAGGGAATAAAGATTAGTAAATAATAGAGTACTTAGTAATTTAGACTTTATTAATTTTGACACTTGCGTAGATTATATTGATGGAAAACAGACTAACAAGTTTAAGAAAGATATCAAAAGAAGCTCTAACATATTATATATTATATATATAGATATTTGTTATCTAGACATGGATGCATATGGTCTAAAATATTTTAATGATATATGTATCTCAACATGCTTATAACAAGTATGAAGTATTAGATGCTTTTAAAGTTTCTAAGGTTGAAGTAAAAAAACAATGCAATAAACAAATTAAGATCATGGGATCAGATAGAGGTGATAAATTTTATGGTAGATATACTTAAGATAGACAAATATCTAGTTTATTTGTAAAAGTTTTTCAAGAATATGGGATATTTGTCCAATATACTATATTTAATTCTCTATACTAGAATTGTATGGCAGAAAAAAGAAATCAAACTTTAATAGATATGGTGAGAAGTACATGAAGTAACTCCAAACTGCCTGAGTCTTTGTAGACTGAAACTATTAAGATGGCAGTTTATATATTAAACTGAGTTTCAACTAAGGTTGTTCCAAAGACATTATTTAAATGATAAGATAGTTAAAAGTCAAGTTTGGAACATATATACATTTAGGATTGTTTGTTTGAAGTAGAAGTCTATAATCCTCAAAAGTAAAAGTTAGATACAAGGACCATTTGTGAATATATCATTGAATATGATGAAAGGTCTAAAGGGTATGATTTTACTATCCATCTTATTGTACTAGAATTGTAAAATCAAGAAATATAAAATTTCCTAAAAATGACTTAATTAGTGGTAGTAATCAACTTTAGGACACTATTTCTAAAAAAGATTATACTAATGTTCAATTTTTCTCCTCAAGTAATAGATTAATTGTTGTTTACAACACTCTTCAAGGTCAAAAAAATGTTGAGCAACCAATCATTGAAATTTTACAAACTACTGATAATAACTCAGTAGATGAAATCATTGAAAAAATTAGAAAAATTATTGATCACTTATTTAAACAATAAATTTCTCATAAAAATATTAAAATAACACTAAGGAGATCTACCAGAATAAAGAAATTAGCAATTCTTAGTAATTATTTTGTATATCTACAAGAATTGAACTACAATGTTAGAGCCAAAGAAGATCATGAAACATTTTACAAGCTATAAATAGTAACAAATAAGATCAACGGTATAAGGCCATAAAAGATGAGATAAATTGTATGACACACAAAGAGTTTAGAATCTTGTTTGGTTGTCTAATGGTGCAAAAGTTATCAAATATATCTTTAAAACAAAGAAAAACTCATTAGACAATATTAAAAGATATAAAATAAGACTTATTGCTAAAAAATTTACTCAAAGGGAAAATACAGATTATAAGAAAACTTTTTCTCCTATATCTAAGAAAGATTTTTTTTTTTCATATCATTATGACTTTAGTTGCTTATTTGACTTTGAGTATTAACAAATAGATGTGAAAATAACCTTTCTTAATGGAGATTTAGAGGAAGAAATTTATATGAAATAATCAAAAGATTTTTTCTTTAATAATGGTGAGCTTGGTATAGAAGCTTAAGAAATCCATCTATGGATTGAAACAAGCCTCTTGTTAATGGTATTTGAAATTTCATAATATTATTTCTTTATTTTAATTTATAGAGAATATTATGAATTAATGCATCTACTAAAAGTTTAATGAGAGTAAATTTTGTTTCCTTATTCTATATATAGACGATATTTTATTTGCAATTAGTGATGAGGATTTGTATATGAGGTCAAATAATATCTCTCTAAAAGTTTTGATATGAAGGATATGGGTGACATATCTTATATCGTTAAGATTAAAATACATAGAGACAAACTTCGAGAGATTTTAAGTTTGTCTCAGAAAACTTATATAAATAAGATTTTATAGAGATTTTGAATAAAAGATTATCCATAAAGTATAACTCCCATTATAAACAGTGACAAGTTTAATTTGAACTAATGCTTAAGAAATAATCTTGAAAGAAAAAAAATGAAAAGCATTTCATATGATTCTATTATCAGAAGCTTAATGTACGCTTAGGTTTGCACAAGGACTGGCATTACATTTACTATTGGGATGTTAGAAAGATACTAAAATAATCTAGGCACAAACCACTAGAAAGCTACGAAGAAAGTGTTAAGGTACCTTCTAGGGACTAAAGATTGCATGCTTATGTACAAATAAAATAAAAATTTGAAAGTGACTAACTACTTTAATGTGAACTTTGTCAGATGTGATGATTTAAGAAGATTAATATCTAGATACATTTTTACATTATCAGTGGAGTTGTATCTTAGATGAGTGCAAAGCAGACTTTGATTGTTACTTTCACTATAAAAAGTAGAGTTTGTATTATGCTTTGAAATTACATTGCATTGTCTATGGACAAAGAGTTTCACTTTTAATTTAGAATTGTGGATTTTATTTCTAGGCTATTAAGATTATATTGTAACAATTTAACTATAATTTTCGTGAGTAATAACAACAAAAATAGTAGTCAAAGTAAATACATCAACACTAAATATTTAGTTACAAAAAAAATATGCTAAGAAAAAAATAGTGATTATTGAATAGATTAACATTGAATTGATTATAGTTGATCCTTTAATAAAGATATACCACTAATGAAATATAAAGATCATGTAAATAGAATGGTTACCTTATGTAATTTTCATTATAAAAGTGAAAGTTATTGAAACTTTATTTGTGATGTAATTTACAAATTAATTGTTATATCCAAGCATAGGTAGTCTTGTTATAGTATAGTCTAGTGAGTCCAAGTGTTGTATCTACAAGGAATATTTTTTTAAGAGTCCAATTGGTTTATGTCCAAGCTAAGGTCCAATGGCAAAGGTCCAAAACAAAGGTCTAATAGCAAAGGTAAAATATGTGATCGATAAATTTTACAAAACCAATTACCAAGTACAAATTAGATGTAAGTTAAAATACTAAGGCTTTAAAAATTAATATTTTAGGATGATGGTTTGTAAACTACATCCCATTTTATAACTCAATTAAGATAAATTAAAGAGTTTTTTCAATTGGAAGATAAAAATCATTTTATGCACAAAATATGTA
>JAWDEX010188393.1:0-12836 GCA_035221805.1 Trichilia hirta | reverse complement strand
TAAAATTTTCAATAAAAAAGGCTAAGACATCAGAATATTTTTAATATTCTCCCTTCTCTCAGTAAAATGGTAAAAAGAATAAAATTAAAGTAAAATTGAAAAGGAAGAAGAAAAAAAATTAACTAAGATGGCCGAATATTTTTAATATTCTCCCTTCTCTTAGTTAAACATTTTCAACTAATAAAAAAGGTGAGACGGCGGAATATTTTTAATATTCTTCCTTCTCTTAGTTCAATATTTTTTAGAAAAACTAACACAGCAGAATAGTTTTAATATTCTTCCTTCTCTTAATAAAAATTAGAAATAAGGATAAAAGTTAAAAAAATTTAAAATTCGAGATCATTATATTTTTTTAGTAATCATTTTTTTTTAATGAAAGTTATAGGGTGCCTAACACTTTTCCTACACTTAATTAACCCCCTGGACTTAGAATCTAATTTTTTTAAAGTAATCTATCCTATCATTATTTGGATAGATGGCGACTCTATTTTTGTACTTTTCTTTGTTCAAAATTTTAGACAATGTCAACAATAGACACCCCATTATAATACTAAATTTAAATTGCCTGAAAATAAATGACTTATAGAGATGAAATTCTTCACATAAATTAAAGAAGAAATAAGGATATAAACACTCTATTATAGTGTTGAATTTAAATAATATAAAATAAATAATTTATGAAGATGAAATTTTTCATGTAAATTAAAGAATAAATAAGGATACAAACACCCTACTTTAATGCTGAATTTAAATTGCATAAAAATAAATAACTTATAGAGATAAAATTTTTCAAATGAATTAAAGAATAAAAATAAAAAAATAGGGACATAAACACCCTACAATAGTGCTGAATTTAAATTGTATAAAAATAAATGACTTATAGAAATAAAATTTTTTAGATAAATTAAACAAGAATTAGGGATATGAATATCCCACTATAATATTGAATTTAAATTACATAAAATAAATAACTTATAGAGATGAAACCCCTCACACGAATTAAAGAAAAAAATAAGGACATAAATACTCTACTATAGTATTGAATTTAAATTGTATAAAATAAATAACTAGGAATGAAATCTCCTATATGAATTAAACAATAAATAGGGACAACAACATCTTACTTAAAGAGCATGACAAATAAATAAATATAAACAAATAAATAAAGTATATTATTAACACAAAAAATATGGAAAGAAGAAAGAAATTCAACCTTCTACTTCAGTTAATAAATTAATTATCATTAATAATACTGCTCCAGTACAAACAAGTATTGATTATTCAATGATTGATATTCAACCAACAATCAACGACAATCAAATTCCATAAGAAGATGATGTTCAAGTAGATTCAGTTGTTTAGGAATTATCTGAAAATATTAAATAATGAGTTGTACAGCAACCTCCTCAGGAGAATATTAATATAACATTAAGAATATCTACTAGAACCAAAAGATCATTTATACCTAGTGATTATATTGTGTATTTACAAGAGTTTGACTATAATGTTAGAGCCAAAAATAATCTTGATACATTTTCACAAGCTATGAGTTGTCAACTATCTGACTTATGGTATAATGCTATGAAAGATGAGATGAATTTTATGTTAACAAATAGAGTTTGGAATTTTGTTGAGTTGCCTAAAGGGTTTAAACCCATAGGATGTAAATGGATCTTTAAGACTAAGAAAAATTCATTAAGCAATATTGAGAGATACAAGGCCAGACTTGTTGCCATGGGATTCACTCAAAAAGAAGGAATCGATTACATAGAGACTTTTTTTCCTGTGTCGTAAAAGGATTCTTTTCGAGTAATTATAGCATTAGTAGCTCATTTTGATCTAGAGTTACATCAAATGGATGTGAAAACAGTTTTTCTTAATAAAGATCTAAAAGAAGAGGTTTACATAAAATAACCTGAAGGATTCTCTTTCAGTAATGGTGAGCATTTTGTTTGTAAGCTCAAGAAATTTATATATGGATTGAAACAAGCCTTTCGCTAATGGTATTTAAAATTTCATGAAATTATTTTTTATTTAATTTTGAAGAAAATATCATGGATCAATGTATATATCATAAGATTAGTGGGAATAAAATTTATTTTCTTATTCTATATGTGGATGATATTTTACTTGTAACTAATAATAAAGGGTTATTACATAAAGTAAAACAATTTCCTTCTAAAAATTTTGATATGAAAGATATGTGTGAAGCATTTTATGTTATTAACATAAAGATACATAGGGACAGACATTAAAGAATTTTAGATCTGTCTCAAGAAACTTATATTAAAAAAAATTTTAAAAAGATTTCAGATGAAAGATTGTTCTTCGAGTATAGCACTAATTATTAAGAGAGAGAAGTTTAATTTGAACCAATACCTTAAAAATGATCTTAAAAAGGAACAAATAAAAAATATTCCATATGCTTAGTTAATAAAAGTATTATATATGCTCAAGTTTGTACTAGACTTGACATTGCATTTGCTGTTGAAATATTAGGACGATATCAAAGTAACTCAAGTTTAAACCACTGAAAGGTTGCAAAGAAAGTCTTAAGGTATTTTTAAGGGACTAAAGATTATATGCTTCTGTACAAACGAACTGATAATTTAGAAGTAGTTGGCAACTTGAATTCTGACTTTACTGGCTGTGATGATTCAGTCTACTTCTGTATATATTTTATGCTAGAAGGCGGAGCCATATCTTGCAAAATTGCTAAATAAACATTGATTACTACTTCTACTATAGAGGCTGAGTTCGTTTCATGTTTTGAGGCTATCTCTTATAGAGTATGGTTAAAAAGTTTCATATCCAGCCTTAGAATTATAGATTCTATTTCTAGGCCATTAAAAATATATTGTAATAATTCAGCTACTATTTTTATGGCTAAGAACAATAAAAGTAGAAGTCGAAGTAAATATATTGACATCAAATACTTAGTTATCAGGGAATGTGTCAATGAAAAAAAAGTGGTCATTGAGCATGTCAGCACTGAATTAATGATTATAGATTCTTTAACAAAGGGCATGCCACCATTCAAATTTAAGGATCATGTAGTTCAAATGGGACTTGGTTCCAAAATATAAACTTTATATACATATACATGTTATTAATAAAACTCTATGGACTTGATGTTTTCTTATAGAGTATGCACATTTATTTGAAAGAAAACTCAATTTAATTAGACTTAGAATAAATATAAGGTTTCTTTATTAAAGTTAAATTACCTCATAAATGTAATAATTAGAAACATAATACATCGGTAATACATAAAAGAGAAGTTGTTAACTTTAATAATTTATTGCTATGATTCTTGTATTTTGTTTCTTGTATTTAGAAATTTGCGGACAAAGTGGGAGAATGTAAGTTATTCATGGTCATTAATGCCATAAGTTAGTGACCATGAATAACCCTTAAGATGGCTCTTAATTTCTTTGTTAGTGGGTATAACTCCTCTTAGTAGTATTTTAATTTTAGAAACTATTGTATTAAGAGTAGGTAATGGCCATTAATCCTCTAAAATTAAAAGGTTAGTCTTTGATGGGAGATGCTTATAAATAGAGGATTTTTTGCTTTATTTGGTTTTCTAAACTCGTTATTCTATTACAACACCATCTTGAGAGGATTAAGAAAGTTTAGAAGAATTTGGTAAGCTTCAAAACGCATTAAAAGGCAATGATAAGAGGTATACTTCCTAAACTTCCATAATTTAAATTTTTTTATATTTTAAAGCATGATTATATTTTGCATGCTTACAAGAAAATCATAGACAGATCGGCATGATCGTGACACAGAAAACAAAAGCAGTGAAGTTTATCAGAAGTACAATCTCCCTAGAATTGTTTGAAATAAGATAATGATATATATATTTATCATAACTTTTAGCATTTTCGGGCGGGGAAAAGTATTGAAATACCAGAAAGTCTAAAACATCATTTGTTTCACAATAGCTGAAATATAACATTATCCATTTGATTGTGGAATGTACCGAACTAAATTTTCTTTTGTTGCCAGGTATCAATATTATCCCTCTGCTTTAGCTGGTTTCTGGTAAATATAAATAAATATTTGTTGTAGATCATTACATTTATAATTGAAATCCCTTCAAATACAATAAACCAAGGAAATTTTTGTCTTTCCTCATGAGAAAAAGTAATTTCCACCACCACCGTCATCATAATATTTTAAAAAATTTATAAAATTCAGTAGTTAGTTGCCATTGCCTTTCACATGATATATCGACAATTCATATATAGGTGAGATCTTATATGAAACATAAAGGAAAATGACATATGAGGGTGACATTACAAATTTTAACAGTTGATCATCTATAACGTCTAATTAAGGTGAAGCCATTGTAAAGAATGTTTTTTTATTGAGGTGTTATAGTTACATAACTGTTATGGCTCTATAATTATTGTGCAATGGAAGTTAAATATTAAATATTAACTAAAAATAAGTAAATTTTATTAAAAATTAATATTATCGAATATTTAAACAATAAAAAACACAAAACACATTATAAAAATAAGTATATATATTGAATACTATAGAGATACAATCTCTTAATACAAATTAATGTGATATTATTATATAAATACATGTTTTATATTTTTATTGTAATAAGTAAAAATTTATAAAAGTAAAGGACATATGAATTATTTAAGACACGTGACAATTATACAATACTATTACATCAATTTTTATAAAAATTTATTCAAAAAATTTATATTCTCAATATTATTAATATATTTTCAGTGATATAATGTCTGTGTGTGATTATAACATATGTATAAAAAAAAGACTTCAATAATTGAAAAACAAACAATTGAAGACGGAAGAGAAGAGACAGATGTTTAACACTTTGAATGTTGAACCATCTATTGACTTCTTATGAATTAGACCATGGAAAAACAAGTTGGTAATTATTTAATAATATTATTTATTACCAGCCAATTGTTGACTTCAGTCTATTTATAAGTAGGTGAGTCTGATTGACTAATCTAAGTAATTAATTTCAATTAATAATAGGTTTTAGTTTGTTCAATTGACAACTTTCTTTTGAAGTAGTATAATAGGTCTAGAGCTAAAACCTGCTCACACTGAATTGAGAGGAATTCAAATTATTTTCTAGTAATATTTTTTAAAAAAAAAAAATCTAAAGCATTTAAGCTCAATTAAATTATAATAAAATACAAAAAGAATCTACCTTGTTGTGTAATAATTTGACATTGGAAAACATAATAGAAGATTACAAGTATTTCATAGTTAGAAATTTTATTTTACAACAGTTATTAAGTAAAATTAAAAATTACAGTACCTCAATTTCAGACTGCTCTCAAATCAACAAATAAGACTTTGAGAACGCCCATTTTTTAAGTCAAATATGAATCCTAATTAAGTATTTGTCATCAAGGCTTAAAGAAGTTGGCATATAAGCCCTTGTCAGCCAAATTCCACAGCGCTGCTGCAACTAACATAACGCTCAAAATGGTAACTAAGCAGCCGAGTGCCAAATTCAGCCACCACATTGCACCATTTGGGCGTGATTTTTGGATCAAAATGTACATGGAACAAGGGTAAACATATGTCAATGGTAGCGTAATTCCTCCTATTAGTGGCGCCAATTTACCCAAGAATGGAAATGACACTGCTATGAAGAACGTCAAGCGGCCAAAGAACAGCCGGAATCCCATCCGAACACACCACGGACAACGTTTCTTCTTCTTGGCAACGTACCGGAATTCCAAGTTGTCGAAAACTGGCATGGCGTAGATTTGGAATGAACTAAGGCTGTTGATCAATACTAGTAGGTATGTTATGCCCATTACATGCTTGGATGTGTTGTGTGTTTGTAGGTGCCGAAAGGCAGCTAACAATCCGCCATCTAGGGGAACCTGGAATCCAATAACACATGTTAAGATTGCTGATATGTATTCGCTTTGATAAAAGTTTAGGTGAAAATTTTAGTTAGATTCATCTCAACGTTGATGTGGTAGTACAGATGACTCGGTAAAAGTATTAGGTAGGTTTCTCTGACCGCTGTGTTATAGGACAGATCAATCAATTAATGTTAATTAAAATAGTAAATAAATGATAAAGGTGAAATTTACTCTGCCTTTTGTCCACCACCTTGATTACATAAAAAATCAAGTAAAATGGTTCAATTAATCCATTTACCTCTTACATGACATAACTAACCCACTTAAATTTTTCGAAGTTTAGATAAGAAAAGAATCCTGTAGAATCTAGTTCGCTACCTCGTTTCCATAAGCCCAAAATCCAGCAATTGCGATTGGAAATAAACACATGGCTATTAGAGGGTATGAAATTGTGACTCCTCTCCACATAGTTTGAGAGGATGGGTTTTTTCTGCTTGAAGGCAAAGTACCCTGAATTTCAAGCACAAGATTGTGACCTCTAAAAGCAAGCACAATGATCCCAATGGCATTGAGGATATTCGAAAACTGGGCCATTTCAGATTTTAGCACATCTTTTGAGCTGTAAGATACATCACTTGGCCTTCCTTTTTCAACGGATAGCGACCAAATCAGAGTACAGTAGCCAACTGCTGTGATTGCTCCAATCATTGAGATCTTTGCTATTGAATTCAAGTTGGGAAATTGAGCTAAAGCAACAGCTATGCAAGTAAATATCAAACACCATTCTCTACCACTCAATGACTTGGATTAGTGGCATCTCCGCCACATATGATCTTCTAAAAAGTTTCCACGTTCCCACCTGCTGTTATGATCAGCATAACACACGATCCTCCTGATAGATACATCACAGGAAAGAGAGCAAGCAATTTCCCAAGCTTTGGACCTGGAAAGATAAAAAGAAAAGAAAACAAAAAGGTATGTTTACATACTGCTACAAGTCTACAACACGTGATGCATACAAAAAAATAAAAAAAAATTGGGTTTAGTTTGTAACCAAAGCCTGCTATTGAGAGATGGAGATATCGACAGTAACGAATTCCATGATTTGATTCTGCAAGTTGGACAAGAAGCCAAATCGTGTAAAGCTGCCATGAAAATGCTATTGACAAGGATATGATTCCCCACGTCCTGAAACCAGTGAAAAAATGCTCAAAAATTTAGTTAACTCTATTATAATTTATTTTTTCTACTTTTTTTATCTAGTATCTTAATATCCCTGTTGACAAAGGACAGAGCTACTTCGCAACCTTCTGGACCTTGCACAGGCTGCGGTAGCTTTGGACTCTGTGGGCTATGAATTTTTTTTTTTTGCAAAATATGTATAATTATATCTTTTAAACCTTTAAAATATTTTTTTTTTTGTAATTTGACCCTTTTAGATTTATTACACTCTGACCCTGTATAATTCAGTAGTTAGCTTCGCTCCTGTCAAAAAGCAGGGGGAAACAGTCACTGATCCGTTTATATGTATATAGTTTCCAGGATTCTGAAATATACTCACCAACCGAGAGCGGCGAATGCAACGGGAAGTAGAAGCGCTTGGAATCCGATTCCTGAAGAGATTAGATGAAAAACTGAAGAACAAATGTCGCCATTTCTCGACTCTGTGATGAAGCCAAGCGTCGAGAGGATTATTATTATTATTATCTTCACCATTTAAGCTTCTGCTGCTTTCATTTATAGTTCTACATAAAGATGCAGATTCATTAATGGCGATGACTTGGATTTGCGGTTGAAGGGGCACCTCTGGGCTTTTAATGGAGGGTTGATAAAGCGGCAACTCGTCCATAAAACTTTTTTCTGCAACTTCTCCCATGTACACAAGCCTTCCTTCTTTGGTGAATGAAATTTTCTGCTGATCACGATTTTGTACCTACCTTATGCTGTGCAAAATCATGACTCAAATGCTGACCCAAAACCAAGAGACATTCGTAGTCATTCTTCCACAAATTAAAACAATTCTTTTGGAAGTTTTCAATTGAAGGTCTCCTCCTCTTACGTGCCTACAAATAAACAAATATATAAATATATATAAAAATGTTACTGTAATAAAAACGTGGATGATCTCGTCGTGATGATCTAAGCGGAGTGACGTTACTGTAGTTTTGCGTATATGCAATTGCCTACGTATGTAGAACGGGGAATGAGTCAAAAAAAAAAATTGCGTTTTCACGGGTGTGCATAAAATAAACCAAACGAATTGCTTCACTTATCACGACGTGTTAGACTTTCAAGGATGGTGTAAGGGGTGAAAGAGAAGCCGTCGCCCCAGCCCAGGCCCGAGAAAAGCTATGGCTATTTTTGACATTTGCAGTATAGGGCCATCATTATCATCGAACCGATCTTTTGGTGACTTTAAAAGTATCGACACTGACGGGTCATTTTTTGCCTCTTGTTTAACTCTTGGCTCGGTAAAATTTTTCTCATCATGCTTTCAAATATTCGAGCTACCAACACAAGACTTACCACCTGGAGCACTAAAAATCGTCTCGCCCTAAGTTCTTCCTAATTCAAATATAAGAGAGATGGTAAAAGAGAATAACAATCGCATATTGACATTATTACAGAATATCATATCACAATTAAAATTGTATACTATACAAGACATTTTTTAAGTAATCATTATGTTACTCTATATTACTAGACAATGATCATGAAGTAACCCTCCTTCGACTTTGAAAGGCCACTCTTTGACAAGCCACCCTTTTGTTCTTCGATATTTGTCCGTGTGAAGGCGAGGGAGATGTGCCACTAGTTACTATAAATTCGGCACCCTTTACTAAGAAAAGAGTTAGACATTGAACACTCTATCTTGCCCTAGTCGCATTAGTTTTCTTTCATAAAACATTAAATTCTTTTTTTTTCTTTTCCCTTACTTATAAAACACTTGCTTCACTTAAGTATCGGAGTTTAACTGCCGAAAAATCAACTCTACTCTTAGCTCTTCTATGTGTTTTCAAGGACTAAAGGAATACCGCGATCAAAATATAATGAGATGATATTAGTATGAATGATGCGATAGTCATATCATTAGAATATTATTGTGGAATTACAGGTAGAAAACTATTTTTTAAACATGACCAAAGCTATGATAAATCATATAAAAGTATGTAGTAAATAATTTATTATATAATTATACTAATGTATTAACTACTTTTTAGACTTGAGATATTATAGTTATTGATTGGTATAGATATGTATGATTTATACGGTATATAAATACGAGATTAATCATTTCTTATACAGATAAGTTAATTTAGTCATGTGTTGTTTATATCAAGATATACATAATTATCAAATAGAATTCGTTAACTTGATACAGAGAATTTTAAGGTTCTGTTAATTTGAGTTCTAATTCGAGTTTCTAGTTAAATATTAGTAAATGGCTAAAAATAAAGTTTTTATCTAAAGCATAAATGTCATATAAAGTATTTATAGTAACAAGCTTAGCATATACTGGCTAATTATTCGTATATAACTAAATTAGGATTTTAACATCTGTGAGCTCTAATTTAGTTAGAATTAGATGAACGAAAGGATATTATTCACATAAAACTTATAATTAGTTATGAAAGATTTGATGAAAAATTTCTTCGTTATAATTTAAGGGCTAAAGCATATTGCTAGATATTAACTATAGTCGTTAAGTATTTGAATAGTTTGGAGCAAGATCAGGGAGATCGATTTTGACTCACGATTAATATTATAGTAAACATAAAAGGTCACAATATAAAATTATGATTATTCTTGTTATTGGAGAGAGTAAATATTATCTGCAAGAGAGCCAACACTCTCGAAGATATTATTAGGCGAAAAAAATTATAAACGATTTATGTGTTAAATGATTTAACAACTTGAGAGCTAAAATTAATGACCCAAATGTAATTTAAAGTAAGTTAAAATATTTCATAAATATTTAAAAATATAAATAAAATTAAAATAAATTTGATCAAAATAGATTTGACTGAATTTACAACCAATTTATAACTTTTTAAAATATGGGAACCTAAGTGATATTTTTATTTACTATTAAAAAACTTATTGAACAAGCTTCAAGACTCATTTATCTTTGAATAAAAGACTAGAGGCATTTTATTAAATGGAAGAAAATATATATACGGCCAAATTTTCCAATTTTAGATAGATTTGATATAATTATCTAAAATTAACAAAAAGTCAATTTTGCTCTCCATCTCTCTATCTTAGGGCCAGCCAAGGATTTCATAAGGAATTTTATTCTCTTAGAGACATAATTGATTTAGTGTTATTCTTCATCAAAAGATTACTAAAAGTTAGTGATTCAAGCTTTAAATTGCTTAAGTTTTTAATTTTTGACTATATATGCTTAATTTTAAGGAATAAAATACCCAAATAAAATTTTGATATTTTGAATGCAATTAATCTATCAAAATGGTATCAAAGCACTTAATTGTGTTGATTGTATGCTTGATTTGGTGATTTGTTAGTTGATTTGGTTGATTGAAGCTTGGAAGTGTTTACGGCTAAATTAGGATTTTTGATTTCATATGTTTATCCAAGGAGGAAGATGATGAATAGTTTATTATTATGGTATGTTTGTTAGTTTGTGGACATCATTTGATGACTGGAAACATGTTAGATTCATTAGTTTCATGTGATGAAATCAAAAACCATGATAAATAGACATAGATGTAATAATTAGCCATAATGGAATCCATATATGCAATTTTTGTTTTTATGTAATTCTTTCATGGTTTGATGTTCATTTGATGAAATGAAATCATGATAATAATGTATTGAACCTTATAGCATTCGGCCATGAAGAAAAATTTTGATAATTTTTTTTTTTTGTTTGGTTAGTTATATTTAAATGTTAAACATACATATATGATCATTGATGCATTTCACTAAATGTTAAAAGTGTGCAAAATGTTCATTAGTTAATGGTAAATGTGAATTTGGCTATATGAAATTAATGTTGATTAATTTGAGTTGTTATTAGTTACTAAATATATATAATATTCATATGATCAATGTTAATATATGTTAAGTTAAGTTAAATTGTTTTAATGATTTATTAAGTTTTTGAATTAAATTAATGGTTAATTTAATCAATTATTTAATCATGTATATGTGTACATTATGTGATTATATATATGTGTGCATGTGTTATTTGATGAAAGCATGATAATACATTTATATATGATAAATGTATATAATGCATTCGTAACATTAGTTAGTTAATTTGGTTAACTAACTAAGGTTTAATAATTAACCATATACACCTTTCTTTTTATAATTGTCTAATGTTTCAAAAAAATATTGAAATTATAATGATTATGTTTCCTATTTGATAAATTTTGATTTTATTAAATTATTTTATTAAATAAATGTTATTTTAATAAAAAGTGAATTAGGGTTTATGAAAACTCTAATTGAATTTAATTGTTTTATTCAATTAAAGCATTTATATTTATATATGCTATATTAGATATGGAATATGTATAATTAATGGAAATATAATTATTTTTAAAATTCAATAAAAAATTTTTTTTCGAAAACCCTAGGTAACTTAAAGAAATTGTTTTAAGATTGTTTGACAATTTAAGCAATTATATGTAACCAATTTAATTAGTGTGACTAATTTTATAAATATAGCCAAATTTTTTTATTAAAACATTAATGATTAAACTTCTATAATCAATGATATAATTTGATGAATTATTTAATAATTTATCAATATTACATTCAAGAATGAATCAAATTGAACTTATTATACTCAATTAAACGAGTGACAAATTCAACCAACTACTAATATAATTATTTGTAAGACAAATAATTCAAGTCAAATTAATAACGAAATATTTGTTTGATATATTATTTTGTTGGAGTTCGTGAATCAAATCTCGACTCGGTAATATAGTTCATTTGTGCAAGAAATAAACTATATTAATCAATCATTTAATATTCTTATAACAATAATAATGATTAATAAAATTACGGCAATATATTAAATAAAATTTTATTACTTGTACATATTAATGTATATATGATATGCATGTGTATATGTATGGATAGATTAAAATGATTATTCATATAGTGGATAATTAATTAATATCTGGTCAATCATAAAATAAATGGTTTTACAAAAATCGTCTATATTGAGAGAGAATGTTCATATAAGATGTGGATAGTTTTGAGAGTGATCTGACTCCTTAAATTATTATATTTTTGCCTCCCATTGTATGATAGCTAATAATACTCTTACATAAATTTTCTACTCTAAGATTTTATTATGTAAGGGATATAGGATTTGTGTAATTGAATTGGGTTATCTGGTTCTCAGGAATATTCAAATCTTAATCAAGATTATATTACGTGAGATTATAGTAAAAATATTATTTGAAAAGGTATAATAATTTGAATATGACTAGTATAGGACACCAAGATTTTTATTATATGAGTGTCTGAAACTAGAGTAATGTAGTATATCGAGACATGTATGTGATAATGAAAAGAAAATATTCTTTACTTATTTAGGTTAATTGACCAAGATTTCTATTATGTGAGATCAATTGATTTTAAATGAGAATTCAATATTCACTAATTTTTATAATATCTAACAAAATGTTTAAGTCCTATTTAAAGAGTGTAAGATTTAAATTATATAGTAAAAGTTAATTTGATTAGTTTAATTATTAATAATATTTTTAATAGTTGAATTTATTTTGTAATTCAATATGCTATCAAACTATTTTTTTTGTGTTTTTTAGTGTTCTCTTAGTGTTTTCTTTTAAAAAATGTCATCAATAAATGTATTTCAAAAAATTCTCGACAATAACATGCTTACTGATGATAATTTAAAGGATTGGTTAAGAAACTTGAGAATAGTTTTTGAATTTGAAAATTTAGGCT
>JAWDEX010188382.1:0-13075 GCA_035221805.1 Trichilia hirta | reverse complement strand
ATACAATATGCCGCAAACCGATAATATGAATGATTTTAGGGCATACAATACAAACAATCTTTTTTGCAGCTATTAATGAGTGTAATAGTCTACCTGTGAGTTCTAAAGAATATGACATTCTAGCTCTATCATTGACCAACAAAAGTACCTGAGAATGAATACTGATCAGCATCTGAATTAAAGAGTTGCAGAAGAAGTGAGGTGGTGTTTGTGGTTTTGAGATGAGTTTTCAGTTTTGACCAGTGTCGCATTCTTATCAGCTGTTATAATTGAATCTGCAGTGCAGAATGACCGGAGTACCCGTTTGTTTCCCGTGCCAATGTTCGCATTTAAAAATTTTGGATCCTGCAGAAGAAGTTACATGTTGGTAAGAGAACCATAGATTGAAACCTTTACAAAACCCGTTGCATGACGTGCAGCAATAATATCAGCTCATTAAAAATACCGAGAACAAATAAGAATATCTTATATCTTCACATGAATTGGCATGTAGAAACCTGGAAAAAGAGGTCTACGTGGAAACGTTAATGCCAAAACCTGCAATATACTAAATCAATTAATAAGAAACAGCTGAATATAAAGAACAAAAAAGAAAAGAAATATTAAAGCAATCAGCAAAATAATAGAGAAGGTGATTATCTAATTGTCTAATATATCAAGCCAAACACAAAAGCTGCGCTGAAACTGGACACCACAATCGTCCATAAGCTAAGCTACTCAACTAAGTAGTGAGATTAATGTTAAGAGCTTAAATATTGTTGTTGAAACCTTATGAGATCAATGGTATTACAACAGGGTATGAATGTCTTCTGTTCGAAACCGTTATATCCCAATTTCAAGTAACTAAATTACAACAAATGCATCTATCTGGCAAACTTATTGATTAAAAACAAATGCTAATCAAAAGTACCGAAAAAAGACTTAAATTTTCAATATTGCTTAGTAATATATGTAAGTTTTAGGAAGGAATACCCGGGCACAAAACGCAGCGTCGCGCAATTGAAGTCTGCGATTTGATTGAAGAGAAACACGACAGTTGAGAGCTCTTCGGTGATATAATTAATTCGCTTCTCTCAAACCAAAATCAAAACTGATAATATCAATCATGTCTGCGCTTTTGCTCCGCTTGTTAAATAAATTTTATGACCTTTGAATCGCTCAGAATTTCCTCGAAGTTTAAAATTAGGAGAGTTTAGACTGCGTTGATCTGGGTACCAGCAGAAATTACAGAAGTCACCAAACGGACAGAATGGGATTGACAGTGACGATGGTTGGGGAATAACAGCAGAATCTTAGCTGGTTCTGATGGTGACTTGGACGAAGGAAGCAGCAGCAGGAATGGTGACAACGACGGCGTTGCGGCGTCCTCTGCTCAGGAGTACGGAAATGTATTTAATGGGGGAAATTCTCCTGAATGGAGGTGGAAATTTTAAATATATTTTGTACCCCTATATTAATTAAAATTTATGAAATTTCCTAATTTCTCATAAAACTTTTGAATACACCACTTATTGGGTTTTTCAACTACTTTGAATGATTCTTCCTTTCTTCTCTGTTACCTACTAATGTTTGATTAATTAAATTATTTATTTATTTTTTAAAAATAGTATAATAAAAAAGTTAGATTTATCTTTGATTTAAGTAGTGTTTGTATTTTTTTTTCCCCTGAAATCTGAATAGGTCTGAAATCAACTGAAGTCTGGTTTGAATATATACATCTAAATAATAACTTTGCTTTTTATTTTTAATATCTGACTGTAAGTATTAACTTATTTGTTTTATAAATTTATAATATCTTAATATGGGTATGTTGATATATATGTTCTTAACTGTTAATATATATTAAAAATATTTATAAAAAAAATAAAATAAGATTTTAATAAAAATGATTTTGTTAATAATTTATCTAAAAATAATAATTAAAATTATGCATTTTATTTATATGATATGCAATTATTTTTATATTTTATATGTATTATTTTTGTCAAAAAAAAAGTAGAATTAACCATTTGAAAAAGTATTATAAATTAAAGAAATTAAAGAAATACATTGTTTTAAAATTATAAAATAATAATATTTATTATAGATACTAAAATATATAATAGAAAGTTAATAAATTTGATTTTATAGGTACAAAATAAATAAATTTAATGAGGGTATTTTTAAGGAAAAAAATTACATAAACATTAAGACATTTTTCCATTCAAATAAAAATAAAATTTTTTGGCTTTTTCAATTAAAATATTTATGTTTTATAACCAAACTTATGTTATAAAAAAACAATTTAAATTAAATTACTGTGTAATTACAAAATTGTTTGAAATTTACGTACTACTTTAAATTATTTTATCAATTAAACAAATTAAAACTTATAATTAATTTCTTAATAGTCTCAATAATTATATGTTAAAAATAGAAATATTATCTAAGTAAATTATGTTCTTTTATTGATGATGAATGCTAAGTTTGTTTAATTAGAGAATGAAAGGGATAAAAAAGGAAGAAGCCTCTTTCTAATACTAATGGCACTACACTTCTTGATTATCAAATTCATCATCCATCAATTGGATGATAAAATAACTAAATAAATTATAACAAAATTTAATAATTCAATTGGCAAATGCAATTTGACTAAATACAAATACCCTAATAACCCTAGCAAGTTAGATAATTATTGGTTTGTGGTAGAATATTCTATTGTTGTTAACGCCACATAGTGTCACACACGTCTCCTTGATCTCCTTATTCAAGAGGAATATGACAAATATCAATAGGGAGACTATAAACTAAATTCAAGAGCTTAAAAACAATTTTACTTATGATAAGCTGGCTGAGAATGCAGTAAAGCCAGATTTAAGAATTTGGTTCATTTACACATGCCAATGTGCTTGTATTCAGGAGTGGGAATTTACCAACTCTAAAATATGAGATTTAAAGTACCAAGACTTCAAATTTATGATTGCTTGAATGCTAAATAACTGAAAGCCACGATAGAATTAGTCTATTTATTGATTCAGTGGTTATTATCATACATCAGGAGACATTTTACTTATTGATTCAATGGTTTGCATCACACAGATTGGCGAAGGAACAACCCAATCCTACTCTCAAATTTTTAGTAAAAGTTTCAACTGTTGCCACTTCATTCAACACGCTGGGACTGAACAAAGGTTGATCTGTACACAAAAACACCAAAGGTATAAATTAAGTTTCAACAGAGCGGTCATGGTAGAAGTAATTAAGTAAACATGTAACTCAACCACACCGATAACACTGTTTTCTGGGATTTTAAACTAGAAAATATATCTGGATCAGTACTCTCTAGAAAGGCTAATTGCAAACGTACATTATGGGAATTCTATGGATAAGTAATTGCCAACAGTCACAATAGGAAGAAAATAACTTGAAGAACATTGGATACAATGTCACCACATACCTCGTTGATATATCAACAAAACTAGCTCATGACTTGGGGGCGTCAGGCTAGCTTTCAGGCGTAGCATTTTGAAATGCTGGTAGCTCATTGTATGCTTCATGTAACCTCAATAAAAGGGGGAATTGAGTCTGCATATACATTAAAGAAAGAGAAACTTGTCATTACTTAAATATAAAGCAATGCATTAGGTTTATTTTAATTGGTCTATAGGTAGTTATAATAAGGAATGGTATGCATAAATTGCTCACAGATCATACAAGGAGAGCATACCATGTCAAGGCTGAACCTGTTGATTGAAGCAGAAAGCTGGGAAGCTTGAAACAAATCTGCCTAATAGATTGCAAACATAGTAGGAATAGTGATACCACGGAATCTCACCATGCACATTCTTATTGTATGGTAAACTAGAAATGAAGTTTCAGCAAGCCACACCACATTGCATCAACAGATGCTTTCAGACCATCCTTTCAGAAATTGCTTGCACGTGCTACAACACATTCTACATGAGTTTACCAGGATACACAAAGACAAAGCAGTTAAAACTAACCAGAAAAACTTCATCTTCAGTTGCATATTTCCCTGCACAGTCTTTTAACAGCTTCTTGAGTGCTGAAACAGATAAAAGCAATGATCAAATTAGACCAGAAACTAATATAGGAAAGAGAAGCTGTCAGTACCATGCAAGCTGGATGTTACGACAATGTTTGGTTGCATTTCCATCAGCTCAACTATCACAAAAATTGCTCAATGGATATACAAACAAAAATATGACTAAATTTTTAATGTGATATTATGTAATGATTACCTGCAAAGCCCTTTTCAATGTGATTTTTAGCCCAGGCAACTCTCTCATCCGCACCAACTTTTTCTTCAATGTACCTCTGTAAATGGAAAAGCAGCAAACAGATGAATATTGCATACCAACAATGTTACAAATGTCATTGAAACTCCTGACCGAAAGTGATTTCAGAAACAGACCAGCACACTTATTCTGAAGAGGCTGTATGCTGGAGGAAATTATACTTGCAGCCTGCAAATTGGGTAACAAAAGAATGTTCATTGATGTATCGTACATCAGTATAAATATTGTAGATCCACAACCAAATAAAATTAATAACGTTAGTTAAGGATCTTGCTCGGCCATAATACAAAATCAATTTTCATAAAATTGTGTTTGCTGATTCTTTAAAACCAACTACTGCTATAGTAGGATTTTGAAGCCAAACGATCCACTGAGTTAAAATGTTGTCCCTATGATCACTATATGCTTATTACTTACATGAGCACAAACTGTTTTAATCATACAGATTTCAACTTTTCTTACATGAATCTCCAGGGGTGGAGCTATGACACACAATTGACACTGAAAATAGGACATTTCACGTATGGCAAAGAAATTTACTATTAAATCCAGTGGATTATGACAAACTTCACTTGCTACCAAAGCTGGAGTAACATGCAGATTTGAGTAACAATTGGGTTGATTTTTGTGAACTCTACAAAAAGCCAAACATCATCAAACCAACAAGGCAGTGAAAACAAAAAAAACTGTTCCATGTCGGCCATTTAGGTCATAAAATCATCATCAAACTCAAAATAAAAAAATAAAATAAACCCACCAGGACTACATTGCTCTCCCTTCAACAAGTTAACAGCTTTGTATTCATATTCTAGCCCTGTAATTATATAAATTATTACCCAAATTAAATAGTTTCACAAGGAAAGACTGAAAGGAAAATGAAATGAGGGACCAAAAAAACATTGACGTTTCGAGTTGAGACCAATTCTGACATGATAAGCACACGAACTTCTCCAGTATGAAACAGTTTCAGCTTGGCCTAATATTAATTATAATAATAATAATAACTAATCGATGAAAATGAAAATTCAATATAAAAAAAATAATAAAATGTCAACAGAAATGAATTAATCTTAGAAACAAGATTAAAATTTTCATCTTACCATGATTATATCAAACAGATTCTTTCTCCGACCAAACCACGCCCAACAGCAAGAGAGTGACAAAAGTGCACGGCTCAGACCCGTCTCTCATTTGATATCCTTTTGCTTTTGCTTGAAGCTCTTGCAATGATTGACTTTTGTACTACAATGAACTATGTTATATAAATTATGGGTAATAACAAATTAATCCCTACCTTTTAATAAAAATAATTAATTGAGACAGACTTAAACGATTTATAATAAATTAGCACGTAAATTTATCTATCTTTTAGTTTCACATCCCAAAAGTTTTTATAACTAATAAGAGTTAAATTGTTATACTTAAAGAACTGATTTGTTGTTTTACTAAAATTTAAGAACTAAAAAGTTATTAACCCATAAATTTTTATTAATCTTGCTAAATAGGCGCTTCTTTTCATCCATATGATGTAATGACAATCCAGAAGAAGTCTCTTGTAATTGTTAGTTTCTTCTTAATGGAAATCTATTGAAAAAAATAAATAAATAAAAAATTACCAACCCATAAATTTTTATTAAATTCTATGTTAGTTCATATAATAAATAATATTGTCTTCTTTAAAAATAAAATAAAATAAAAGTGTGATAATATAAATTTTACAAACATGGATCCGCGCGTTGTGTTCAGCCAAATTTTGTATAGAACATCTATTTATAATATTAATAAATTGGATTATTTTAATTAAAAAAAGGAGAGAGAGAATTTCATAAACACAAGCAAGCAAAACAATTCTTATTAATTAATTCTCTAGAATTCTCCTTACATTATTGATTCATTACAGACAACGTGCGAGACAAAAACATAGAAATAGAAGGGACACAAAGCAAATTAACAACGATAATGCTGATTAACGTTATTATAACAAAATAATTAATAAGAAGATCAAATTAATAATACTCTAAATTTTGCTAGCCCAAGAAACCCTGAGCTCTCAGGCTTTCCACTGCTTCACGAACTGCAACTTCAACTGGAGTGAACACCATCCCCAGATCGATCAGCTTCTTGGCTACAATTGGACAAGCTTTCATCCCTGGTTGTGTTTCACCATTGAACCTGTTTGTTTTCCCATAAAATTCAAAAATATGCAAGAAATATTCTTTAAATGAGGTAAAAATAATATATATAACTAACATGAACATTAGATATTTATGGGGTTCCGTTATATGTATAATATTGCTCCATTTTTGTGTACGACGGACGATGCAAACCTGTGAATGGGAAATTCAGGAAAGAGTCTGGAAACTTTTTTAGCAAATTCAGCAAACTGATAGATTCCGTTGGTGCAAAGATGTCTCCCAGAAGCAGAAGGAGATTCAAACAGCAAAAGCTGAGCTTTGGCTACATCTTTAACGTGCACAGCTCCTAGCCAGTAATGCTCTTGGGTATCTTTCGATCCTTTCAGCATACGCTGCAACACAGCGCCGCTTGCATTCAAATAAGGCTGTGGAAATGGACCAATACTCATGGCTGGATGGATTGACACCAAATCCAATCCATTATTCTCTGAAAATTCCCATGCTGCTTTCTCGGCAAGTGTTTTGGACATGGAATACCATATCTGCCATCGACAACATAAATCCTTGGATTAGTATACAAGACATGAGGAAAATAATTATTAAACGTCACTTTTTAAACATTTTAGTCCCGAATAATGAACATAAAGGAACATAAACGTACATACCTTGTTAGCCTGGCAAAAATCGAGGTCTGTCCAGGATGTTTCATCAAACACTTTTTCTTTGGGCCAATTGGGATTCGGCACAATGGCAGAAATGGAGCTGGTAAGAACCACACGCCGAACGTTAAACTTCTTGGCAGCCTCTAAAACGTTGATGGTGCCTTGGACAGCTGGAATCAGGAGCTCCTTCTCAGGATCCTTGGGTTCATCCAATGTGTTCGGAGAAGCAAGGTGGAAGACTCCCTGGCAACCTTCAATGGCCTTGGAAATGGTGTCGGGTTTCAATATATCGGCCTCATAAATTTTCAGGTTGACATTGGTGGCTCCTGGAAGTGTAAACAGGTGAGATACATCGGTGCCCGGAAAAATGGCAGCGTTAATGTTAGTGTAGCCGTTTTCTAAGAGGGTTCGAACCACCCATGTTCCAATGAACCCATTTGCTCCGGTCACGCAAACTGCTTCCTTTTTGGGTCCCGTCATTTTTTTTCCTCTCTCTTTCTTTGAGAATTGTGGGTGGAGGTAGTAGAGCTACAATGATTTTATAGAATAATTCTTTGCAACTACAGTTTGTGGCATATTAATTTTTAATTAAATTCTTACCAATGCTTCAACTTCTTTCCAAAAATTTCAAATTAATGTAAATTTTATCATAACCTTTTACACTTAGATACAATTAAGATTCATTTATTTTTACTTTGTCATCTAATAACCATTCATTAGAAATAGTGTACCTGTATGTCAGAAAAAAGTTTAGATTGGAAAAGAATCTTACTTATCATTCATAATTAGCTTGTATATATATTTAGGATAGATGAAAGCAGCATCCGTCTTACAAATCCTTTTTTAGTGGACTCATTCAATCCATAAATAGAAGTATCAACATATTAATTAGATATCTATCTATATATATATTCATGTAAATGTGTAGTTTGAAGTGACATATAACTAATAATCATATTGGCACTTAAAGGAGTCATAAAAGAATTCCAACCATACACCCATTTTTATTTTTTGGTTTAAAGTCCATAGAAACAAACATATACATCATTCAAGATTATTATTCAGATCCATATGATCATGTATATCAATTCAAATTTCTGATAAAAAATAAACTTTAGATTAGATCTTTTTGAACCACTTTGGATGAAGAATTTCATCCAATGAAAGGATTATTAAAATTATGATACAATGGAATAAAATTACCAAATAAATATGAAGTATTAAAATGAGTTTTTCTCGTTAAAAATTGACAATTATCAAATACTTTACCTATTACTTTTTTTAAAATCAAGTGAAAACACTTTTGGACAAAAAACACTTAAATTTTTTTTTTTTTTTTTTTTTTTCTAAATCTCATATTTTGTATAGTTAATATAGTTAACTTTTACTTAATTTTAAAAATAAAATTGTAAAAAAAAATTTAATTACACTAAATACATCAATTATAGACATGCTTATTAGTTTATTCACAATAGAACTTTTTTTCCTTAAATCTTCTAGCAAATTCATTAATGTTGGTAGTAGAAATAGCATGGTTAAAAGTTAGCGAGTATTGATTGAACCCAAAATGAAGAGTGGGACACAAATTAAACATTTTTGTGCATTGTGTCCTTGACAAGCATATTTTGTTTTATATGTTGCGGTCGCAGAGGCATTATTTTATATATATATGCATTATTGATGAGCAATGCTATGATGTATTCACCGCACTAAATTTTGTTATTATAACTCTCAATTTTTTGTTATATTTCGTAAGTTTTTTATAAATAAAAAGTTAGAACAAGAGAGTTATAAATTATAATTAAAAAATTAAAAAAGAAGAAGAAGAAGATGTAAATGTATACTTTAGCATGAACCATTACTGATCTAAAGTGATGTTTCCTTTTCTTTTCCTCAACAACTTTCCTAATGGCTGTAAATGATAAAGTGTATTTTCATTATTGATCTAAAACGATGTTTCCTTTTCTTTTGTTCACCAACTTTCCTAAAAGCCCTGTAAACGATCAGCTTTAATATTTTTGTCTATTATCATTCATCCAATTTAATCCATTATTTGGCTGCCAATGGGTTATTGAGATTACCCCTCATCGTTTTGATATTATTATGTTTCTGAATTGAATCAACGTCTTTTTATATCAATTATCATGTAATTAGTTTCATAATTTACTACATTATATTGTCCCAAAATATTTAATTCCAGACAACGATACTAAAAATCCACAGCCTTGATTTGATATTTTGAAGTGCCATGACTTTAAAATTAGTACTATTTAAAAATAAAATTTTTCTATTTATTTTTAAAGCATAACAAATTAAGAATTACAATTTTAAACAAATTCTAAGTTTTATATAAAATTTTTCAATTTTAACTTAAATTATATTATTATCTTGTAAAATTTCTTTTTACCCTTTTAAAAAAATATAGGAATAATTTGATAATGGTATAATATTATTACATCACATGCATTAATTCTAAGGCATAATTTCAAATCTATATTTTAAAATAAATTTTTTTCCGTATAACCTATTTTTTTCGAAGTTTTTGTTTGGATATTTAAACTCAGTGCTGTTATTGTAAGATCCACAATTTTTCCAAGACGTAATCGTTTAAATTAAAACCTTTCAATATTTTTTATTTTTATTTCTGTGATTCTAATCTTTTTATTGAGAATTCGAATTGAAATGTTTAATTTGGAGCAATAAAAAATTCCGTGAAGTAGACGACAATCCGTGAATAATTGTGACCCTACTACAGGAGACAATGAAACAACAATAATACCAAATGACCATCAGCCATACATTATTTTGAAGCATTTTTCAAGACGTAGATGAACGATCAATGAAAAATTCAATTATTTATTTAGAGATTGTTTGGTATTTATTATGTAATAGTTTAAAACAACTAGCGACTGTAAAAATAAAATTTTAAATTTAAATATTTATGTAAATTTAAATTATGTGGTGTTTACTAAATTTTTTTTTAATTTATTTTAAAATAAAATACACTAACCACAATAACAAAACAAACGAATTTTTCATTTTATTGGAAATAAAGAAAATGAAAAGTTTAATGGTCCCCGAAAAAATGTTTGCTGGGGACCGACAGCCCAATAATGGCATAGATATTACCTGAAGTCTTTTATCAACCACCCCTCGTTCTTTAAATAATAATAAATTCTACTATGGTGATGAGCATCTTCTAGTAATGACAATTTCATGTCACATATTTCTCAACAAATTTTAGTGAGAATAGAAATTTTTATATTCAAATTTTATTGGGATAGAAATCCAGTATATATATATATATATATATGAAAAGTTTAGAAATTCAAGTTATATCATCAAGTATATTTATTTACGTTGCTAATAAATTATTTTTCCAATGTAATATTTATAATTCATAATAGATATTGTCTATTCATCTTACTTTTATTATTCAATATTTTAAGTTATGGAGTTTAAAATTTATAAGGTTATAAAACTCGCTAATGTGTCCAAATGAAAAATATGGGTACATACAAATTTAATGGCATTTGATTACGTAGTTTTAGATTTTGTTACCACACATTCACATTGATGTATTGGTACACCACATACTGTTTAATATAAATTTGAAAAAATATTTTAAATTTGCGTAAATTTAAAATATAAAATTTGAAACAACATAAACTTGAAACATTCTTTTAACTTTTGCATTTTAAATTTACACAAATTTAAATATATTCTCTCAAATTTACGTTGACCAGTACATTAATGCATTAAGACATCAATATACTATAGTTAATCCACATAGTTATAGTTTAATATTATTAGAAGATGAATAATTAATTCCTAATGTGCATAATTAGTAAATAATTAACAATATTATCTTTAATATGTTATGATACAAAATTTTTATAACCAAAATTTCACTAAACCCATATCCAATACTTATATATAAAAATAATTAAGGTAAAATAATATAATCAAAGGAAAAAATATATAAGGGAGTCCCACTTAATAGAGAGACACAAAGAAAAAAAGAGTCTCTGCAAACTTAAAATTTTGACCAGTAATTAATTTGTTATACAAAAAATTATTTTTTATAAAACAAATATATTGCATAATCAATACATATGAATTGGTGACTTTTACTGTCAATCAACAAATTTTTATGAAAAGAATTGGTGTTCTCAATTTAAAGTATGTGAGTAATGCTAGGGGTACAAATTAACATGATATATTATTATTAATAATTAGTTAAAGTATAAAATCAATGCAATTATAAAAAATAATTAATGTGGATCAATAATCAACTAATATTATCATATCATATTAATTTTTATGCAAGAATTTATACAAAAGATTTATATTTTTGATATTATTCTAAAATATATATACATTGACTTTGGAGGGAGGAAAACACATTTCCTCCTATATTTTTCCTTTTGTGATAGATCATTCTAAATTAAATTTTACAGCAAAATCATGCTCATATTTTAAATCATATATTTTTTTAACAAATATAAAATATATTTTTTATTTGTAAAATTAAAAGTAGAGGTGAAATTGAGAGCGGTGACTCGGCCCGATTGTGTATGACCATATCCTGGCATAGTTCAAATAGTGTAGCCCTCCATTATACCATTTGGACCCTGCTAGGTAACAAATCATGCTGGTACGAGTCCGAATGATAGTGCCCAGGACCAAACAAGCCCAAACGGCCCAAGTGAACCTAACATCAGACCAAATAAGCCTAAATTGACTCAACTCAATAATGAAAAAAAAAAAAAAGTTTTGTTAGTTTTTCTTTTTTTGAAGTTTATGCTCTTTGGATAACCATGCTTTGCAAGCTAAGTGATAAATCGATTTTTATTAATTACTCTTGACCTAAATTATATTAAATTTTGAATAATTTTAAATAAATTTAAAGTTTAATTATTGGTTTTATGGTACACTAGTAAATTTTCAATCATTCTCCTATTTGATAAATGTTAATTAAATTTAAATATATTACAAAGATTTAGCCATAACTTGATATGTCAATATCGAAATTCAATGATTCAAGTTACATTGAAAAGCTAATTTAAAAACAAAAAACTTTTATGAGAATCCGTTTACATTTGAAGTCGTTTAAATGGTTAAAATAGATCATAAAATAGAGTCACTATAAGGAGTTAAGAAGATCTTGAAAAGCAATAGTACTTAAAGTGAGCAGAGAGCACAACAATGCAGCACTGTTATGGTCAAAAAATATAGATAGGTTTTAGAGAGCATGGTGCTCCAACCCTCAATTATAGCACCCCCAACAATCGACTTGACAAATTCTTTTCATTGCGTAATTTGAGAGTTTGCTAACTATGAAGAGAATTGAAATTCTTGTCAAATTTGGTATGGAAAATTATTATAAATAGAAGAAGTGTTCTTAACAAAAGGTACTTTTAGAGCTTTTGGTCTTAGAGGAGAATCCTAGCAGCCATAGTAAAGAGGAAAAGAAAAGAAGCTGAGAATCAAGAAAAAGATTTAAAATTTTCTTCTTCTCTTCTTCTTAATTTCTTTGTTTAATTGGTTATGTTGAACTCTAGAATTAATGTTAGGATATTTTCTTTTTTTATTATGAACTAAATTTTTCGTACTAAGGCTATGATGTAGCCTAACTGTGACAATTCAAATTTCTAATTTTATATTTTCATAAAGTTATCATCCCTAATTGAGTATATATTATTGTTTTTAGTACTTTTAATTATCTGGCCAATAGTTGAATGATTTGGTATTATATGTTAACTTGAAAGATAATGCATGTAATATAGTTCTTATGATATATACCATAAATTGAATGAAAGATAGATATGTGCTAACATGATTTGTGCAGTGTTTATCAAAATATTATTGATCATAATGTGCTTGTGGATCCTTAAATTCGCATAGAGTGATTTAGTATACGGAGGTAATTCTAATTCTACTTGAGAGAGGGGATTAGATAAGATAAAATATTTTGCCG